>JARQZK010000780.1:425000-512273 GCA_030704885.1 Cynegetis impunctata | reverse complement strand
TGGAATCGATGTCAAGTGAAATAGTTGACGTTTACTGTGAGTATGCAGTTTTTCAGTGAACACAGAAAATGTTATGTCAACGCGCTTTTGATAATTATTTCTGTTGTTTGAAAAATGCAGATTATTACTCATTTTTTCGAGGAAGTCTGTGCTGACAAAGTATAGTATTCTACTCGCACAAAATTACAATTTTTCACTCGGGTGAATTGCGGACACTCACTCTGCGGCTCGTTTCACCCTCGTGAAAAATAGCAATTCATTTTGTACTCGTTGGAATAATATACTATTTTTGTGATTGGCCTTTGCATATGATCCACAAATTCTCCATTGGATTGAAATCCTTCAATCTTGAAGGTCAATTCGTAAGAGTTCAAATGAAAGTTCATTTTCTTCTATGCACACATGAAGCTGTTCTATCGCTGAAAGATTGGTTTGTCAACTGCTTGAACCTCTTTCAGTTTGGATGGTCAAAATATTGATTTAGAATTGTCTGGTATTATTATTCATTACAAGTGCAAAATTTTACCATCTTCTTGTAAACAGGTCAAAGCATTCGACAAATCAATCTTTCAGCCAGACTCAGCATCTTTGTCTCAGCCTAGAAAAATTTGAAGAGCCTTGTGGAATGACTTAGGAAATTATCTGTTTGTCATTGTATTGATACGATGCGCCAGTCTCTAGATATGTGTTAAAAATAATAAAACCTACTTTTCTTGTTCAGAAAATGCACATCATTATGTTGCTATATTTCTTGAAGATAATTTTTCACTACATTTTTCCAAAATAATTGATAAAGTTGAAATTAGCGTTATCAACTAAATTAACTGCAGTTTATTCTTATTTGGGGTACGTTCCATATCAAATCAACACACTTTTAATTAAATTTTTACCTCACCATCTCAAGATTTTGGTGAAATTTTGAATACTCATTGTGGATGCTGGAACTAAGAAAAGTACAAAATTCAAATTTGCATCTCAAAACCGTTTCCAAAATATTTAATATTTTTCCAAAAAGTACATAATTTAAAATTTTTTCAAAATTATTCTACAAATAGTTAATATATTGACAATCACCTGACCAAATATAAAAGTGGGGTGGTAATGGCTTCTTTGTTAAAAAAAAGTTTAATTGGCTCTTGTTTTTCTTTAATAGGTCGTTCTGACCAAATTATAATACCTATATACCCTTAAGAATTATATATTTTGAAAACAATTGGCATTTTATATCAGTCAATAGGCGAATCAAAATAAGCGCTACGCCGCCTGGTGACAATAGAATAACTAAAAATCTTGACATAGTTCTTACGTTCTCCTTTGTTTTTTGTTTGTTTTTGTGTGATTTTTACAAAATATTTATTATTTGCAATCATTTTAAAAGCTTATGAGTCCTTCGAATCGTTATTGTTCAGTTCCTCAGTGTTTCTTCCTGGGCAAAGAAATGTTCAAATGTGAATTTCCATGCTTTTTCCTCCAGGCTGGGTGATAAATATCGTGTTTGTGTAGACGGGAAAAAGGAATACTCCTAAGTCTCTACTTTGTGTGATCTGATTATTACAGATAGTGCTCTAAACAGTTTCACTGTTCTCAATAATATAAAACTATTAGATACAATAGTAAAAGCACAGTGTACAATCTGTTTACAGTGATCAACGGTCACATAAATTAACAACAAACAGCGTATTGATTTAGTATTGACAAAATTGAAATGTGACTTTACATATGTGACATATCTCTTTCATTTGGCATTTCATAAGGAATTATGCCACAAAATATATTTATGAAATGCTTACCATTATGAGTAGAGTTCTTAGTTGTGTCATAAGATTCCCAGAATATTCTGAAATACAGAAAAAACATTGCCAAAATGTTTTGAAAGTTTTCAAAATACTCGAATCATCTTAGACTGTACAGAAATTTTTTATTACAGAAACCAAAGTGCCTTTGCTGCAGGATTCAGGTTTTACTCTCAGTATAAATCTAGTAACACAGTGAAATTCATGACAGGTGTTTCTCCTGGAGGTTTAATTACTTATATTAGTGAACCATATGGGGGAAGAGCATCTGATAAAACGATTTTCTCCAACAAAGTGACTTAATTTTTAAAGTTAGAAAGCTCACAGGATGCTATTATGGTGGACAAAGGGTTTCTCTTGATAGATGATATTTGTCAACAGTTTAAAATAAAGTTGATCAGGCCACCATTTTTGAAAGACAAAAAACAGTTGACTACAGAAGAAGCATTGTTGAATGCCAAAATAGCAGCTGCTAGAGTACATATTGAACGAGTCAATCAGAGAATTAAGATATTCATCTCATGATCTAACCTAAGATTTCTCTCAATTTGGCTACTAAACAAATGATGATAATCACCTACCGCCTCAATAGCAATGAGAATACATACACAGTAACACACTCGTTCACTAAAGAAGCCTGAAAAGTCTTTAAATTTATGGTAAAATTATATTTCAAAAACACAAATAAACACACAACAAATACAACATAAATATTCCAATGTCAATATTTATAGTTCTACGACTGGCCACATTGGCGCTGCATTCTTATTTTCAGATGCCTATACTGATATTAATAGATAATTCAAAAATCAAAATACTTCCAAGAAACTGCAAAATAAAATATTCAACATAAGATATGAAAAAGTGTAAATATCAGTAACCTACTGTTAACTTTACATCTTTATTTTATTTTGTTCGTATTTTATATTTTCAATTCTGTAATATCTATATGTGTGGCATGCCATAAGCTAAATAAATAAATAAATAATAATCACCTGGCAAAATTAAAATATCCAGGATAATGATGCGTTTCATTGTTGAAAGAAATTAATGACATGATGCTCATTTTTTTTTATAAAAGCTAGCTTGCATAGTTGAATTCAACACAATAGGCATAAACAATACTTTTGAACAATTACATACAAAACACAAATCCCTAAAAAAATATTTTGGGGATTTTCGAGAATATATTCTTCAATACCTATGTAGTATTGTAACCATTCGAAAAAATCAAATGATATTATAAGAGACAAAAAAAAGCAGAGAAATATCGTGAGGATGCTGGAATCATTTCCACAAATACCTAATGGCTCCATGATACGTGATAAATGTAGACAAGGCGTGATCAAGCTGAAAAATACAGAGCTACTCAGTGATAATATTGCTGAAAATGAAGATTCTTCTGCATCAGAGGTAACAGTCCCAAACATACAGCCAGACTGTACCTCAAGCTCAGTGGTTGTTCAAGCACTCAACGTATCCCTTTAAGAATTAGATGAGTCCCCAATTGATAATAAAAAATAGCATCTAAGCATTATGCCACATCAAAAGTGAGAAAAAAAATCTCATTAATGAAATGTAACATTTTTTTGTTGCTGCTGATACTTCATCGCCAGATATTGATACAACCAATATTGAAGAATCTGTTCTCCAAAATCCCAAAAACAAAATTATTTTCAGGGAAAGCTACTTAGAACTCATTAATTAATTTTTCCTCAGGTAAGTGTGAATTTGTATTTTGTATGTAGTTCTTCAAAAATTATTGTTAATGTCTAATCAGTTGAATTCAGCTATGCAGGCTAGCTTTTATAATAAGAAACTAGCTTATGTGATTAATTTCTTTCAACAATGAAACTCATCATCATCCCAGATATTTTAATTTTGTCAAGTGATTAACAGTAGGTTACTGATATTAACAGTTTTTCATATCATATGTTGAATATTTTATTTTGTAGTTTGTTGTAAGTATTTTGATTATTATTGAATTTTCTATTTATATCAATGTTAAATGGTATAAAATGCCAATTTTTTTTAAAGAAAATAATTCCCAAAAGTAGATAGGTATTATGATTTTGCCAAAACGGCCTATAAAAGAAAAGCAAGTGCCAAGTAAACTTTTTTTTAACAATGAAGCCATTGCCACTCGACTTTTATATTTGGCCAGGTGATTGACAATAGTACTAACTATTTGTAGAATAATTATGAAAATTTTAAATTATGTACTTCTTGGAAAATTATTAAGTCAAAATTTGAATTTGCATTTTGACAAAAACTTTTTTTTTATATCGTATGGCATATTATATATCGTTAGAAAGAGCATAAAGAATGCTGCAAAATGATACCTCTTCCAGCTCTCTAGCTTAACTGGGACAGCTCCTAGAGCACTTTCAAAAAATTAAGTTTTCGGTTTTTGGCCGAAATTTTGAAAGTTTACACAGCCATATTTTGGAAACGGGTTGAGATAAAAATTTGAATTTTAGTATTTTTCTTAGTTCCAGCATCCACAATGAGTATTCCATTATTTCAACGAAATCTAAGATGGTGAGGTAAAATGGGTGTGCTGATTTGAAATGGAATGACCCTTTGGAGTTTTTCAGTACTATCTGAAACTGCTGTGGCAATCAGAATCTCAACTTCTTCCACTTTTAGTCTAATTCGAAAAGCTATAATTGATAACCTTTTCCATTGGTCAAATTTTCCGGAAATCCTGATTCGAAAAAAAAAACTATTTGGGTGCTGAATATTTGATTGCAAATTGATCTTTATATTTCTAAGGCTGAATTCTAGCGTTATTTAATATTTCTACTATTTAAACAAAGTCTTCATCACAAGTTAGTTCTATATAGAATATTATCATGTAGATAATGAGCCATTATTTGTATTTAGTCTCTTATTTTGAAAAAAACAGTTTCAATAGAAAGAATGAAATTTCATTTGGGTTTGAGTGCCTGAATAGCTCAGCTGAACCTTATAAAAGAACTGTTGATGAATTCAGCTTTTGTGTTGAACTGTTTTTTCTAAAGTGACCCTCGCATTTAAACAAATTTTAACCTTTCGCTGGGCTTGAACCGTGCCTAGGCGACATAGCTTTGACGTCTGAATTCATAATATATTCATATCTTCATCGTAGATTGAAAAAGAGGTAGTACAAGAGGCACGTGCTCAAGGCCAGATGACAGCAGCCTCTGAAAACGAGGCCGATGATTTCGATGAATTCGGTGGGGATCACATGGGGAGAGGCGGAGAAGATGATGAAGAATACCAGGACGACGAAGACTTCTCTACACACGGCGACACAATGAAGGATCAAACGTCTCTCAGGAGATCGACGCGTACTCCGAAGACGAAGGAGTTTGTCGATTTTCTGAAAGATGAAATAGAGTCCGACGAAGAAGAATCAAATCATCAGCAGCAAGAGCAGTCCCAAGAGGAAGGAAAAGTGCACCAGACTGCGGACGCCGATGAAGACTCTTCCGTGGTATGGATAAGCATTTGCTATTCTGATACTTGTCGTTCTATGTATATATATATATATATATATATATATATATATATATATATATATATATATATATATATATATATATATATATATATATATATATATATATATATATATATCTATATCTATATATATAATATATATATATATATCTATATATATATATATATATAATATATATATATATATATATATATATATATATATATATATATATATATATATATATAATATATATATATATATATATATATATATATATATATATATATATAATATATATATATATATATCTATATATATATATATATATATATATATATATATATATATATATATATATATATATATATATATATATATATATATATATACTGAAATGTGTAAAAGCAGAAATGACAGAATATTTCACGTATTTGTGCAACTCTTATTCAGTCTATCAATTGATTCAAGTCGAATAACTCTCAGAAAAGTGATGTTAATTAATTGATTGTAATTGCAATTTTTTACATCATGTCATATTCCGATACCCTGTAGAAACTAGCTGTACACGTCTTATCTCAGAAGCCAAGCCGAGTAGGGTGCAGTTAGTACTTGGTTGGGTGACCGCTTGGGAACATCACCTACAGTAAGGTCATAGAAAGAAATTCTTTTTGATATTTTACATGATCACTTCATTAATTTCAATAAACGATAGTTATATTTTCAGTTATATCACAAGAGCATCGAAAATAATCGATTATACTTCCGAGCCACGAGACGTATTTTGCGAAACATTGTTTTATGAAAATACGTCGAGTGACGAGGTCAGTATAATCGATTATTTTCGATTGCACATGTGGTATTTGTTACGATTATATAACGAATAAAAATATTACTTTTTTTTTGACAAACGTCAAAACACCGTCAATATGAAAATATTCACATTATGACACGAGCCGAAACACCAAAACGAATATATCACGTCGTCAAGGGTATATTCACTTATCAATACAATTTACAGATTCTATTGGCTTATTCATACATGAGTTATATAATCACGATTATATAACTCATGTGTGAATAAGCCAATAGAATCCGTGAATTTTGCATAACTACTGCGTATTGTGAAAGTGAATATACCCTTGACGACGTGATATAATCGTTTTGGTGTTTCGTCTCGTGTCAAAATATGAATGTTTTCATATTGACGATGTTTTGACGTTTGCCAATAAAAATTAATATTTTTATCGTAAATTTTGATCGTTACCATGGTTTAGGTGTTACAACTGGCAACTACTGTACATTTGAAGAGTAGTGAATAGTGTTTCAACCTATCTTTTATTTATTTAATTGTGACAGAAGCATCAAATACATTTGAGGCTTTTAAAATAAACACTATATAAGACCAAGCTCTTATATAGTAAAATATGATTTCAACATATATTGGACCAAAAACTGGCCACGTCTAGTGCATTCAGAATTGCCTTAATGAGCT
This sequence comes from Cynegetis impunctata, assembly GCA_030704885.1. Lineage (NCBI taxonomy): Eukaryota > Metazoa > Arthropoda > Insecta > Coleoptera > Coccinellidae > Cynegetis > Cynegetis impunctata. The sequence continues at coordinate 505,501 of JARQZK010000780.1, read as the reverse complement.
CGTGGATGGTACAGGTACTTAGTCATAGCTCGCATTGCCTGAGATGGTTTAGATTCTTGGTTTGTATTATTCCCTATTCATTGCTATTCTTTTTGGAACGAAGTTCCTTACGGCAGGCTTGGAGGAGAAAAGGATTTCGCTGCGCGACCAAACTGAAAATAATATGAGACTAAAACTGTAACGATAAAACCGTGACAATATGACTCACACAAGGGAGTACCTTATAATACCTTTCTCTTTCTCCCTCTTTCTTTCCGTTCTCCCATCTTTTTTCTTTCTGATTCCGTACTGGACTGCGTTCCAGTTGTTCGAGAGTTACTACGCGTACACAGGCGATTCACATGAAGCCTGTTCTTTTATCCATATAACTTATACAAAATTATTTTGTATTAGTTATATGCATAAAAGGACAGATTACGACCGGAATCAGATATGGCATAATGAAAAGATACAGCGTTACAAAGTTGCTCCATAAAATAATGACTTCGTATAGTAGTTTTATATTCCATTATGCGTGGCGATACGTTACACTCTCGTTATATACACTCTTGCGCCTTTGTTCTACGTTGTATTGACGGCCGAGTGGTCTGAGTACTGAACACTGGTATCGTATTACTGATTTCGAATCCCAGAGGTAACTCCAGGCTTTTTTCATTTATTTATATACAATCTCGTTGGAGCTCTTGGCCCCACATTTCAATATTAATTATTTCAACTTGGATTAGTATAAGTTATCACTTCTGTCGAGAGTCCCGAGACGCACAAGTTTATTTTTTGCAAACTGTGTTGCTTCTATATTTTTTCATTTATTCATTCACAATCTCGTTGCAGCTCTTGGCCCCACATTTCAGTATTAATTATTTTAACTTGGATTAGTATAAGTTATCACTTCTGTCGAGCGTCCCGAGACGCACATGTTTCTTTTTTGCAAATTGTGTTGCTTCTATATTAACCGAAGAAACTTCGTTCCTACCTGGTGTCCCATGACACCGTTCCTTTTTTTTATTCCATATAATGTAGATTTAGTATGAAAATAGTGTTTTAGATGATTTTGTATGATCTTGATCTATTATTCCATAGGAGGAAATGGAGAGTGCAATTAAACCAATATTCCGGACCGAAGGGACAAAGGTGTACCAAAGAAGAACTCCTGCAAAGAAACCTAGAATTGTCTCCAGCATTTCTTCAGATAAAGTTAAAACGGCACCGCTTTCTCAAATAAACCAACCCCAAGTGACAACTATCGAGAATCTTGGATTAACTAGTCAAGACTTGCAGGATTTGCCTACAGAAAAATTTGTCAATATGAAGATTGGCAACAAAACAGTTCGTGTTCAAAAATTGGTTCTCACTAAAGAAGAGATGAAAGCAATGGCCAAAGAAGGTAAACTAAGAATTAAAAATACTCCGCATTCGATATTCGAAATTTTGATATAATGATTGTGATGTCTGAAAATAATCTTTTAGTGTTTAGTTCATCAGAAATAAAGAAAGATATTGATCACTGTTGAATATGTTTGTCAATAATTAATCCGAAAATTTACTCAATTTCTGAAGTGTTAAATTTCATACAAGTTTTCGAAAAGTAGTTAGAGTAAATTTAAATTTCAATCAGATATAAGAACACATTCTTTAATTTTGCGCCCCTTCAGTCCAGTAAGCTTGATTATTAATATTTCAAGTTGATTAATTTAGTATTTTTTGTATTATAACTAAAAGTGATAATTAGAGAAAATAAAAATATCATATTATATTCAATGTATTTCTATCATATCAAATCAGCGAATATATCACCTTGTACATGAATATTATGAAGTATTCATGCAAATGCTGACATTTTTAAAATTCAAGAAATTAAAGTTCATTTATCTCTTAGGGTTCTTTTTTGATCAAAATGATGAAAATGCTAATATCGTTTTCACAGAAATATATCTTAAAGTTTAAACTTTAAAATAAAACACACTTAAGTTTCATTATCATCATCATATTCTGATGATTTCAATAAATACTTCTTGGGAATTGCCAACAAACTTGTGCAAGATATGCCAGAGTCGGATATTGATCCTTTGGATAATCTTAGGAATGTTGATGTCCGGAATTCTTTCGCCTTTTCAAGGGAGGGTTTCATTGAAGTACGTGATATTATAAAACAACTTAAAAACAAAAACAGCCGCGACATATATGGTTTCAATGTGAAGGTTATCAAATCAGTACAGAATTTTATTCTGCTGCCTCTCACAAAACTGATAAACTTCTGTATTGAATGAGGTACATTTCCGGAGTCTATGAAGAGAACGATTGTGGTTCCTCTGTTTAAAAGGGGAAACGCAGAGAACTACAGTCCAATATCACTGCTTCCCATACTGTCAAAAATGTTTGAAAAGTGCATGTCTAAACAAATAATTTATTTTTTTGAGGTGAATAACCTTTTCAATGAAGTACAGTTTGGTTTTAGGAGAAATAGGAGCACAGTTTCAGGAATCTTTAATATCATGTCTAATGTTATGGATGCTTTCGATGGGCGTTGCTACGACATAGTTTTGTTTTGTGACCACAGCAAGGTTTTCGACTGTGTTGATCATGGTATCCTTCTGCGTGAGCTGAAGGCATATGGATTCACTGGTGGTAGCCTTCTACTTTTGAGATCATATCTTGCAGAAAGGTATCAGATTGTGCGGTACAATGGGATGACGTCGGCAGAGCAGAAGATAAAAATTCGGGTGCCTCAGGGATCCATTTTTGGGTCAATACTCTTCCTCATATATATGAATGATCTGCCCTTGAAAGACCAAAAGTCTAATTATTCCACTCTTTTTGCCGACGACACAACAATTTCTGTTGTGGCAGAAACTCTGGAGGCTTCATTATTGGGTTCCTTGGAGGCACAAGAAAAGGCTGAAGGATGGTTCAATTCTAATAGATTGCTTTTGAATGAGCGAAGACACAAAGAATGGTATTTGCATTGAGCGAGATTGGCACTTTGAATGATCATGTATCTCAGACTAGGTTCCTTGGGGTTTTTGTTGATCGAAAGGCACATTGGGGTAAACATACTGAATCTCTAGCCTCAGGGCTGAACAAAAACCTGTATTTGCTGTGTCGTCTCGCAGATAATGTATCTCATAAGGTACTAAGAACAGCTTATTTTGCAACCTTTCATGCACGGCTCTCATTGTGTGGGGGCACGTTTCGAGTGCTCGACGTTTCTTCGGGCAGCAGAGGAAAGCTGTCAGGGTGGTGTTTGGTTTGGGCTTCCGGGACGATTGTAGGGCAGTGTCAGGCAGTTGGGAATACTTACGTTGCCTTCTCTATACAACCTGGATAATCTACTTCACATAAAAAAGAATATCCGTCTTTTTTCTACTCATGAAGACATGCATGCTTACCCAACTAGAAACAAACATAACTTCGTACCGGCCTACCGACGACTCAAAAGATGTCAAGATGGCCATAATTACTGGGCAATCAAATTTTTCAATATACTGGTAGTGGCAGTTGGGGAACTACCAATTGATAAATTTAAAAAATAGATGAAGCAGATTTTGATTTCCGATGTGTTTTATTCAAGTGAGGAATACTTCGAGTATTTCCGGCATAGATATAGTATTTGTTTTAATTTTTAATGACTGGTTCCTATGTTCTAAAACGAAAATTAGATGAAAAAATGAATATATATATATATATATATATATATATATGAAATGAAAAATAGAATATTTAAGCTATTACAGTCATGTGAATATCTATATGTAATTGAATTTTGTATCTTGATGACGTATGTATTTTGCAAATTATCCTGTATTCTTAACATGAAATAAACTACTAAACTAAATTATATGAAAATATTTATATACAGTATCTAAATATTTTTATATAGTGAAACTTAAGCCTAGAGTGTTTTATTTTAAAGTTTAAACTTTATTCTTTTTGATGTTTCACCAAGTGATGTGCGAGAATTCAATCCCAGTTATGAAATATATCTTATTAAAAATGTTGTTTCAAGACATGAAAATAATGACTCATTGTAGGCCTAGAGGCTAATACTGTAAGACTTGCTCAATCATTTTTCATAATTAATTCATAACTCTGAATGGACCCAATATTCCCTCTGTGTTTCTATGGCATTATACTTCTCATATAATTTCTAGTAGGTTAATAGTGGAGATGAATTACAACTCAAAATATTAAACATCGTCCTTTTTTCTAGGAAAAATTCGTGGCAATACAGTTTTGATAAAGAATCCTGGCCAACTATCCAACATGGGTGCTTTGTCGAATTCTGTAAGCAAAGTCGATATACAGTCGATATTGAATGAATCAGGCGAATCCAGCAGTCGTCCAGTGACTAAAACGTATAAGAAGAAACCAGTAATTCAAGAAGCTTGCAACGCCACCGTTGTAGGTCGAGATTCGGTTATAATAAACGATATGATTATTGAGAATATAGACGATCAACTATGTTCCTCAGAGGTGGTATCTATAAACTTGTCATAAGTCGCCTCCGTTTGAGAAAAATTTTAATCTATATTGGAATAAAAAGTTTTTAAATAAATGATTATTTTAGGTGGTTGGTTAAGTGTATAGAAGAAAATTATATAATTGGAATAATCAACACTAAAGTTTTATTTGAAAAAAAATTACTTTAAGTTATTTCGTGTTTCATGCTAAGTATGTCACTTCTGTTATGATGAAATTGGTATATAATTTCATTAGATATAGTAGAATAGTTTAATATTTAATGCAGAAACTAAAGACTTCTAGAAAATTTCATTCGAATATTATATTAAGTAAATTAAATCAATTTTATGTGAATAACTTTTATCAGTAAAGCATTCATATAAATTATTTGATGTGGAATTTATTTCAACCTTGTGATATGTTATTCTCGTGTTATAGATAGAAAGATTATTTATTCGTGAGTAATATACAAATTCAGATTTTTCAAATGTCACAAAGATAGAGTCAAGTTACATAGTTCAACATTTCAACACAATTAAAATACTTACCATTATTATACACTTCAAGAAAAAATCAAAAATCCGTCTCAAGACATGTTACAAATCAACAAAACATACAATTAAAAATTAAGAAGCTTTCAAAGTATTTCTGAACTGAGTAAAAACGGCCATTTTTCAACATTTTTTCTTAAAGTCATTTACTGACAGCTTCCTCAAGTTTAATTGTGTCTTACTGTATTAAATTTGATTTCTTTTTAATTTTTTTTTTAAGTTGTTAATGATGGAGATTGATTCGCAGTCTTGTTCTGAGTGAAATTTTGGCAATGGATCCAATTATTATCTCTTATGCTTACTTTATTATCAACTAGCCAACATGAAAGACTAGAATTTCAATTAATTTGTTTGAGGTCGTTTTGCGAATTCGTGAAAAGTTGTAAATAAATTGTATCTATTAACGATTGTGGTCATACATTCTCAATTTGAAGAGGAGTAGATTTAAAAGTACGCCAATGAAGAAATTTTACAGCGACTTTGCGCAATTTAGAACAGTCTGCGAAACAACACAGTTACAGCACTACAATGAATAGCTTCAAAAATAGAGTGGTTAGAGATTAAGACAATTTATTGCTTCAAATAGATAATAATAATAATTAAAAATTTGAATGAAAATTAAATAAATTGAAATAATTTCAGTAGTTCATCGCCTAGATTGCTTAGTGCTTCAGATAATAATAATTATAAATTTGAATGAAAATTAAATAACTTCACTTGTTGGACAGATCGCAGATCAACATAAATGTGAAAATAAATATAATTTGATTCTAATATAGACTGGAATAGGTTTTTCCAGATTAGATTTTCAGTTGATAACATTCAATTGATTTACATTCCGGTGGCATAACGAACCTAACAAAAAAATACTCAACTAAATATGTCGTTCTTAGTCAGTTATGATGGAGAATGCATACATAAATGTTTCAGGAAAAACCCCGTAGAAAAAAGTACTTACTTTTTCCTCAATTTTAAAATTTTCAGGACAATAAATTCGGGATATTACGAACATTTTTAAAAAATAATTAGTGTACTTCAGTGAAAAAAAAGACCGTTCAGGTTTTCCTGAATTTGAAAATTACCCGAGAAACTTTTCCAATTACTTTCCATAACAACTCAACTCAGACTAATAGGAACATTTTAAAACAGGAAATAGCCAAAATCGGTTTAGCCTTGCTCATGTGTTGTGCCTACCAATAAATAGCATCTCACTTTCATTTATATAGAAAAAGGACGTTTTGTCCTGAATTTAAAAATTTTTTAGAAAACTTTTCGATATTCTTTATGAAAAGCTAATTCGTATTAGGAACATGTTAAACCACAAAAAACCAAATCGGTTCAGCCCTTCACAATTGATGCTCTTACCTACAAAGAGTATTTAGTTTTTACCATATGAATATAAATATTTAGTGAAATATTTCTCTTTCAATCTAGTGGGTGCATTTTACTGAGTGCGATTTTCAGGTATATTCTCGGATTGTAATTGCTATAATATATCTATTTTCTTCGGAGTGAAGGTTTGAAACTGGAGTGAAATTCTCGATCGAGTTGATCGTTTTCAATTACCTACCATAATTTTCCGTTAAGATTATTATTGACATCTGCTACTCCAGTAAACAGTTTTGGACCCAAACATTAAAAAATTTTATAATGAAGAACCTAGTGAAATTATTACAAATTTTGGATGTATGTTTCTTTAATTTCAGTGAGAAATTTATTCATTGTAATTGTAGGCGGATGTCTATTCAAATTGCACAGAGACCAATTGAGAAAATTTCATATGAAGATCCAATCAAACTTTAGGCCAGTTAGTAGAAGGTCTTCACTTGACGCCATTAAAAATGATTGATGGTGACAGCTCAAGGTCATAAATCATGGCCGGTCTATTGTTCCTATTGTTTGGGTGCAGGTGTGCGGTCTATTGTTATGCCAGATGTTCCTATTGTGGGGGCCGGTCTATTGTTCCTATTGTTCGAGCCGGTCTATTGTTCCTATTGTGCGGTGCAGTCTTTTGTTCCTATTGTTCGACCAGCTCTTTTGTTAGGGCAGGTGTTCGGGACAGGACCGTATTAACTAATGATTAATGGTCGTTGAGAATTGAATATTTTTTACAAATTTAGACCAAAATTCGTAAATCGTATGAAATCCACCCCTGACATTCAACGTTTCACCAAATTGAATGCATGGACAAATAATTTATTTCGATATACAAACTTGTGCTGAATTCATAAAATTGAGTCACAAAAGCGGGTGGCAGGTCTTTGTTTCTATTGTTAGACCAGGTGTTCGGGACAGGACCGTATTAACTAATGATTGATGGTCATGAGAATTGAATTTTTTCACAAATTTAGACCAAAATTCGTAAATCGTATGAAATCCACCCCTGACATTAGTTATTCGACGTGGATAATATTTCTAAGAAAACACACACACACACACAAACGGTGGAATAATACCACAAAACTTGGAGGGGGTAAGGGCTTAAAAACAGATCACTGCAAACAAATAGGCAGTTATTCTTCAATATCTACCAGCAGTTAAATACCATGTACAGTAAAAACGAGACTGTTCGATCGCAAAGATGGCCTGAGAAATCAAGGAAAGCAGTGCAAGAAACGAGAACTCAGAAGAAATACACCATCGACTACCACTACACGCCGCAAACGTCATCAATAGATGGTAATTACAGTTCAACAAACATGGTTCCTTATCCTGAAGATGTGTACCACAACACCGTAAATCGTAGGATGGAGCGTGAGATGCATCGGCTCGTGAGTGAAGACATATACAATTTGAATCTCTCAGGCAGTAAATATGTAAGCATTGGTCTGGATCCTTTCAATGATTTTCAATGTTTACTTAGAATATGTCGACATGGGTATCTTGATTTCATTTCATTCACGAAAAAAGAAGTAGATGAACTTACTGTTAAAATGCCAGGGCTACTGAAGGAGTTGGCGAAAAACAAAGAAATTGAAGTATATCTGGATACAATTGGATTATATTCACTGTATTCTACATGTAACAACGTGTTGATATTCAAGGAAAGTAACTTCCCAAAACTTTTTTTGGCTGTTGATTCTTTAAAAACTTTTGCAGCCGGCATGAATCTCTTTGTAAGGAAGATGGATGAAAAAATTGAAAGTGACGATGCTATTACCAGGTATTGCACAATTGATTATTTCGCAGATTTCATTCTCACTGAAATGCGTAAGCAACATTTACGTGTAATCGATATACAAACTTGTGCTGAATTCATAAAAATGAGTTACAATGACTCACCTCATATGTATGAATTGCTTGTGAAATATTATTACAATATTGAGAATATTGTATTGGATAGTGTAAGCTGGTAGTTATATTATTGTATATAAATATGATTAAATGTATGATATTATATAAAAATAAACTTAATCAGAAAATTTATTTATCTAATTACAAACCTTTTTATTTGAAACACTAAATTATTTAAAAAAATGTAATTTGTACATTCGTTTACAAGCATTATAACAGGTCTCTCATACTAGAGGAAAAAAAGAGTACACATATAAATTTTTAAAAAACCTAAATCCCATGTGTGATAAATCAGTTGTAAATATCGTATATTATTACGATGAATGACGGACAGCTTTTTTGAATAAGAAAACTTTTCATATAAAATATAGACAAAACCTCCTAGTGTTTAAAAATTATGATACTAATACGATCAGTATTATATAAAATAAATTGATAGGAAGTTAAGTATTATGTATTTAATTCAACTTAGATTATAAATTATAACCCATACTTTGTATGAAGTAGTAATAAAGTTAAATTATTAATTCATTCTATTAATTCATTCTATTATTCTACATTGAAAATTTAATAATTTTATAATTGTATACATACTTTTAAACAATCACATACCTTGCCAGGCCAAAAAAAGCCCACACATATCTATACTAAACGGATAAAATTGAATATATGATTCATGCATTCATTGTATAAATGATTTATCCATGCGTTCAATTTGGTGAACATCGAAATTAAATAACTTATGCAATTTTTATAAGATTTATGAAATTTTTTCATGAATAACATCTGGAATATTTAATTTTTTTGTAAAAACACGTTCGTACAATACGTTTTGAATAGGATTTGCATATCCTACCTCTCTTGTGGGTGTCTACGTAGCCAAATTTCAAGTTAATCGGGTGTATAATATATATATATATATATATATATATATATATATATATATATATATATATATATATATATATATATATATATATATATATATATATATATATATATATATATGTTAACGGTATCCCTATACACTTCCTTTACGCTTTTGATGTGAATATCGTATATTATTACGATGAACGACGGATAGCTTTTTGAATAAGAAAAACTTTTCAAATAAAATATAGACAAAATCTCCTAGTGTTTAAAAATTATGATGCTTATACGATACTTTAGAATGTTTCACTGTAGAAATAGAAAGAAATAATAATAACATTCTCTTGAAATTGCATATTGGTTTGAAATATGGAATAAGAGATTGCTTTTCAAATATAAATAACAGTATTCGACTTTAGAACTATGCAAATGAAAAACGCTATATAAAATATCGAACGAACATAAATGTTAAACTTTTTCATATAGGTAAGAAACCCACATTACTTTACTTTCCACGACCCCCCACCATTCCTCTATGCTTACCTGTTATTGTGCAATCTCCGAAAATTACCGAAGAAACCTGAACTTCTGTACACGATTGTTGTGAATAAAAGCGTCTAAAATATTAGAAATAAAGATATCCGGTAATTATAAACATATAATAGTACCTAGTCCTCCAAAATGAAATTGATGCATTTCATATTGCTTTAATCATTTATATTGGCCAAACTCATAAACTTATCAATCAAAACTGTTATTCAATCAAATCTTTTTAGATGTAATTACGAACAAAAATCTGAAATTTCATAAAACCTATTAGGTAATTATATGAATATAAATAATTAATTGAATTTATGATTCCTGGTTACCTTTTACTAATGATTTGTATATTCAATTTGGTGAGATTGAATAATTTATTGAACTTTTTGTAATATAAGATTCACAAATTTTTTTTATGAAAAACAAAATAATATAAAAAAATATTTTCCTATAAAATGCATGAAATTCATCAGATCCATCAGATTTTATTTCTTTGATTGGGCAGAATGCGAAATTTTTTATTATAGTTCGCATATTTTCTTTTTTAGACAAAACCTCCTAGTGTTTAAAAATTATGATACTAATACGATCAACATTATATAAATAAATTGATAGGAAGTTAAGTATTATGTATTTAATTCAACTTAGATTATAAATTATAACCCATACTTTGTATGAAGTAGTAATAAAGTTAAATTATTAATTCATTCTATTATTCTACATTGAAAATTTAATAATTTTATAATTGTATGCATACTTATAAACAATCACATACCTTGTTAGTCAAAAAAATCCCACACACATCTATACTAAACGGATAAAATTGTTATTGAATATATGAGTCCTACATTAATCGTATAAATGATTTGTCCATGCATTCAATTTGGTGAACATCGAAATTAAATAACTTAGGGGACTTTATTACAGAAAATTTATTTATCTAATTACAAACCTTTTTATTTGAAACACTAATTTATTTTAAAAAATGTCAAATATTAGTAGTAAATAAAACGTAGACGATAAATGTATACGATTGATGAATATCTTAAAATCATAACATTACTAGAAATACTGTTTTAGAAAATATAAAACATGTATTCGATTAGGAAAGAATAAAATATAGAGGATAAACATATCCAACGATAAGTATATTTTTATGAAATAAAAGAATTCTTTTTGAATATAAATAATTTTATTTGAATTTAGAACTCTACATATGAAAAACGCTGTATAAAATGATGCTCAATGTTTTTTCTGAGAAATTGTTCAATTACTTACGCAATTATTAAATCTGGTAAAACATATGAATTACATAACTTGCTTGTGAAACATAAAACTACTTTTGAAAGATATGAAACTTTATTACCAAATTTGGCAGAAAGTTCATAAAATATATTTCACAACTTGAAAAGTTGGGTAGGCTATCGAAATTTTCAGGAAGCAGACGTCTTTCATTAAATTGTACCGAATAAATTTTAGATTCTGGTTGCTACACTATATGATAATTTTGATAACGTGCTATTTTTTCTAGGGATCTGAAATTCGTTCACAAAACTCTTGAATTTTTAGGAAGTTTTTCCCGTTGATCGCAAAAACTGTTGAAAAAGATTTTCCGAAATATCATTACATACCTTTGAAAGTACTATTCCATATATTTAGTTTTGATCATTAATTACTACAATTAGATGACCATCAGCTATTTTCTAGTTTTAATTTCAAAAATTGAATTTACGTATTCTGCAAATAACTCATCCTTTTGTTTCTTGAAAAATCAAAATTGATATGATTGAAACTTTTTTCGTATACATGAAACGGTTCGAATGCTTAAATAGACTTTATGGAACTTTTTTTCATATAAGATTCACAAAAATTTTTATGGAAAAACAAAAATAACTTTGCATGCAATAAGATGCCTGAAATTTTTTTCAGCAGATTTTATTTCTTACGGCTTGCTCAGGGAACGCATTCATAAGTGAAAAAATTTTGAATTTGTATTATTTTATCATTGACAGTTTACACGCGATCTAAGTTATATTTGATAAACTCACTAGAACGTATGCTAATCTGTGAAAAATGTTAGTATGTTTCTTTGCTCTTATTAGTGGTTTCTGATGATGCCGTCCTCGTTGAATACGCTGATTGTTCACCTGTTGTGCTTCCAAGTTGGTTGAAGTGAAGTGGAGGGAGTCTCTATGAACCAACCTTACCACTTTCGACTAGATATGCACGTTTCTGGTCGATCACAACAATAAAGCACTTGCACGTTATCGATTAATGTTCACTGATCCGATTATTCGGATTTATTGATCAATATCCGTATCGATTGACCAAAATGTTGAGCGTTATAGAGTTGTGGCCTGTATATGTACGTTTTTTATAGATAAACACCATGGTGTATTTAGATATATATTTTATGTTAAAATTGAGATGATATATACACAAGGGTGACTAAGAATTGACGTCTTGTTACTGTCTCTTAGCGTCTCTTGTTCGTATTTTCGTTACCTGATCCTACCATCGCACACCCTAAAAGTCAGGGCAGGGATAACAATTTTTTGCGTTCTAACTTATTTCTTCGTTCAAAAATATTTTTAATCATTGCAACAGGTTTTTGTACTGATATGCGACACTTTTTTGCAAAAGATATCTGAGCGATGCAAAAAAAATTAACATATGCATAGTTTAACTGTTGCGATGATTAAAAATATTTTTGAACGAAGAAATAAGTTAGAACGCAAAAAATTGTTATCCCTGCCCTGGCTTTTAGGGTGTGCGATGGTAGGATCATGTAGCGAAAATACGAACAAGAGACGCTAAGAGACAGTAACAAGACTTCAATTCTTAGTCACCCTTGTGTATATATCATCTCAATTTTAACATAAAATATATATCTAAATACACCATGGTGTTTATCTATAAAAAACGTACATATACAGGCCACAACTCTATAACGCTCAACATTTGGTCAATCGATACGGATATTGATCAATAAATCCGAATAATCGGATCAGTGAACATTAATCGATAACGTGCAAGTGCTTTATTGTTGTGATCGACCAGAAACGTGCATATCTAGTCGAAAGTGGTAAGGTTGGTTCATAGAGACTCCCTCCACTTCACTTCAACCAACTTGGAAGCACAACAGGTGAACAATCAGCGTATTCAACGAGGACGGCATCATCAGAAACCACTAATAAGAGCAAAGAAACATACTAACATTTTTCACAGATTAGCATACGTTCTAGTGAGTTTATCAAATATAACTTAGATCGCGTGTAAACTGTCAATGATAAAAATAATACAAATTCAAAATTTTTTTCACTTATGAATGCGTTCCCTGAGCAAGCCGTAAGAAATAAAATCTGCTGAAAAAAATTTCAGGCATCTTATTGCATGCAAAGTTATTTTTGTTTTTCCATAAAAATTTTTGTGAATCTTATATGAAAAAAAAGTTCCATAAAGTCTATTTAAGCATTCGAACCGTTCATGTATACAAAAAAATTTACATTCATATCAATTTTTGATATATCAAGAAACAAAAGGACGGGTTATTTGCAGAATACGTAAATTAAATTTTTGAAATTAAAACTAGAAAATAGCTGATGGTCATCTAATTGTAGTAATTAATGATCAAAACTAAATATATGGAATAGTACTTTCAAAGGTATGTAATGATATTTCGGAAAATCTTTTTCAACAGTTTTTTGCGATCAACGGGAAAAACTTCCTAAAAATTCAAGAGTTTTTGTGAACGAATTTCAGATCCCTAGAAAAAATAGCACGTTTATCAAAATTATCATATAGTGTAGCAACCAGAATCTAAAATTTATTCGGTACAATTTAATGAAAGACGTCTGCTTCCTGAAAATTTCGAATAGCCTACCCAACTTTTCAAGTTGTGAAATATATTTTATGAACTTTCTGCCAAATTTGGTAATAAAGTTTCATATCTTTCAAAAGTAGTTTTATGTTTCACAAGCAAGTTATGTAATTCATATGTTTTACCAGATTTAATAATTGCGTAAGTAATTGAACAATTTCTCAGAAAAAACATTGAGCATCATTTTATACAGCGTTTTTCATATGTAGAGTTCTAAATTCAAATAAAATTATTTATATTCAAAAAGAATTCTTTTATTTCATAAAAATATACTTATCGTTGGATATGTTTATCCTCTATATTTTATTCTTTCCTAATCGAATACATGTTTTATATTTTCTAAAACAGTATTTCTAGTAATGTTATGATTTTAAGATATTCATCAATCGTATACATTTATCGTCTACGTTTTATTTACTACTAATATTTGACATTTTTTAAAATAAATTAGTGTTTCAAATAAAAAGGTTTGTAATTAGATAAATAAATTTTCTGTAATAAAGTCCCCTAAGTTATTTAATTTCGATGTTCACCAAATTGAATGCATGGACAAATCATTTATACGATTAATGTAGGACTCATATATTCAATAACAATTTTATCCGTTTAGTATAGATGTGTGTGGGATTTTTTTGACTAACAAGGTATGTGATTGTTTATAAGTATGCATACAATTATAAAATTATTAAATTTTCAATGTAGAATAATAGAATGAATTAATAATTTAACTTTATTACTACTTCATACAAAGTATGGGTTATAATTTATAATCTAAGTTGAATTAAATACATAATACTTAACTTCCTATCAATTTATTTATATAATGTTGATCGTATTAGTATCATAATTATAAAACACTAGGAGTGTTTGTCTAAAAAAGAAAATATGCGAACTATAATAAAAAATTTCGCATTCTGCCCAATCAAAGAAATAAAATCTGATGGATCTGATGAATTTCATGCATTTTATAGGAAAATAGTTACTTAAATTATTTTGTTCTTCCATAAAAAAAATTTGTGAATCTTATATTACAAAAGTTCAATAAATTATTCAATCTCACCAAATTGAATATACAAATCATTAGTAAAAGGTAACCAGGAATCATAAATTCAATTAATTATTTATATTCATATAATTACCTAATAGGTTTTATGAAATTTCAGATTTTTGTTCGTAATTACATCTAAAAAGATTTGATTGAATAACAGTTTTGATTGATAAGTTTATGAGTTTGGCCAATATAAATGATTAAAGCAATATGAAATGCATCAATTTCATTTTGGAGGACTAGGTACTATTATATGTTTATAATTACCGGATATCTTTATTTCTAATATTTTAGACGCTTTTATTCACAACAATCGTGTACAGAAGTTCAGGTTTCTTCGGTAATTTTCGGAGATTGCACAATAACAGGTAAGCATAGAGGAATGGTGGGGGGTCGTGGAAAGTAAAGTAATGTGGGTTTCTTACCTATATGAAAAAGTTTAACATTTATGTTCGTTCGATATTTTATATAGCGTTTTTCATTTGCATAGTTCTAAAGTCGAATACTGTTATTTATATTTTGAAAAAGCAATCTCTTATTCCATATTTCAAACCAATATGCAATTTCAAGAGAATGTTATTATTATTTCTTTCTATTTCTACAGTGAACATTCTAAAGTATCGTATAAGCATCATAATTTTTAAAACACTAGGAGATTTTGTCTATATTTTATTTGAAAAGTTTTTCTTATTCAAAAAGCTATTCCGTCGTTCATCGTAATAATATACGATATTCACATCAAAAAGCGTAAAGGAAGTGTATAGGGATACCGTTAACATATATATGTATATATATATATATATATATATATATATATATATATATATATATATATATATATATATATATATATTATACACCCGATTAACTTGAAATTTGGCTACGTAGACACCCACAAGAGAGGTAGGATATGCAAATCCTATTCAAAACGTATTGTACGAACGTGTTTTTACAAAAAAATTAAATATTTCAGATGTTATTCATGAAAAAATTTCATAAATCTTATAAAAAATTGCATAAGTTATTTAATTTCGATGTTCACCAAATTGAACGCATGGATAAATCATTTATACAATGAATGCATGAATCATATATTCCAATTTTATCCGTTTAGTATAGATATGTGTGGGCTTTTTTTGGCATGGCAAGGTATGTGATTGTTTAAAAGTATGTATACAATTATTAAAATTATTAAATTTTCAATGTAGAATAATAGAATGAATTAATAGAATGAATTAATAATTTAACTTTATTACTACTTCATACAAAGTATGGGTTATAATTTATAATCTAAGTTGAATTAAATACATAATACTTAACTTCCTATCAATTTATTTTATATAATACTGATCGTATTAGTATCATAATTTTTAAACACTAGGAGGTTTTGTCTATATTTTATATGAAAAGTTTTCTTATTCAAAAAGCTGTCCGTCATTCATCGTAATAATATACGATATTTACAACTGATTTATCACACATGGGATTTAGGTTTTTTAAAAATTTATATGTGTACTCTTTTTTTCCTCTAGTATGAGAGACCTGTTATAATGCTTGTAAACGAATGTACAAATTACATTTTTTTAAATAATTTAGTGTTTCAAATAAAAAGGTTTGTAATTAGATAAATAAATTTTCTGATTAAGTTTATTTTTATATAATATCATACATTTAATCATATTTATATACAATAATATAACTACCAGCTTACACTATCCAATACAATATTCTCAATATTGTAATAATATTTCACAAGCAATTCATACATATGAGGTGAGTCATTGTAACTCATTTTTATGAATTCAGCACAAGTTTGTATATCGATTACACGTAAATGTTGCTTACGCATTTCAGTGAGAATGAAATCTGCGAAATAATCAATTGTGCAATACCTGGTAATAGCATCGTCACTTTCAATTTTTTCATCCATCTTCCTTACAAAGAGATTCATGCCGGCTGCAAAAGTTTTTAAAGAATCAACAGCCAAAAAAAGTTTTGGGAAGTTACTTTCCTTGAATATCAACACGTTGTTACATGTAGAATACAGTGAATATAATCCAATTGTATCCAGATGTACTGTACAATTTCTTTGTTTTTCGCCAACTCCTTCAGTAGCCCTGGCATTTTAACAGTAAGTTCATCTACTTCTTTTTTCGTGAATGAAATGAAATCAAGATACCCATGTCGACATATTCTAAGTAAACATTGAAAATCATTGAAAGGATCCAGACCAATGCTTACATATTTACTGCCTGAGAGATTCAAATTGTATATGTCTTCACTCACGAGCCGATGCATCTCACGCTCCATCCTACGATTTACGGTGTTGTGGTACACATCTTCAGGATAAGGAACCATGTTTGTTGAACTGTAATTACCATCTATTGATGACGTTTGCGGCGTGTAGTGGTAGTCGATGGTGTATTTCTTCTGAGTTCTCGTTTCTTGCACTGCTTTCCTTGATTTCTCAGGCCATCTTTGCGATCGAACAGTCTCGTTTTTACTGTACATGGTATTTAACTGCTGGTAGATATTGAAGAATAACTGCCTATTTGTTTGCAGTGATCTGTTTTTAAGCCCTTACCCCTCCAAGTTTTGTGGTATTATTCCACCGTTTGTGTGTGTGTGTGTTTTCTTAGAAATATTATCCACGTCGAATAACTAATGTCAGGGGTGGATTTCATACGATTTACGAATTTTGGTCTAAATTTGTGAAAAAATTCAATTCTCATGACCATCAATCATTAGTTAATACGGTCCTGTCCCGAACACCTGGTCTAACAATAGAAACAAAGACCTGCCACCCGCTTTTGTGACTCAATTTTATGAATTCAGCACAAGTTTGTATATCGAAATAAATTATTTGTCCATGCATTCAATTTGGTGAAACGTTGAATGTCAGGGGTGGATTTCATACGATTTACGAATTTTGGTCTAAATTTGTAAAAAATATTCAATTCTCAACGACCATTAATCATTAGTTAATACGGTCCTGTCCCGAACACCTGCCCTAACAAAAGAGCTGGTCGAACAATAGGAACAAAAGACTGCACCGCACAATAGGAACAATAGACCGGCTCGAACAATAGGAACAATAGACCGGCCCCCACAATAGGAACATCTGGCATAACAATAGACCGCACACCTGCACCCAAACAATAGGAACAATAGACCGGCCATGATTTATGACCTTGAGCTGTCACCATCAATCATTTTTAATGGCTTCAAGTGAAGACCTTCTACTCCAGTTAGTTTAGACATTGAAAATCGAAAATTTAACAATAATTCCAAAAGTTTTTAAACTTCGGTCAAGTGAATGCTACATAGAGAAAGGAACAAATCTCATTTTGCAACATTTTCCGAAGACCGGAACATTGTTAAAATTGCAATAATATTGAATTTTGCCTTATGCTTGTTAAAAAAATTCCAAAAGTTCTGCAAACTTGGAGTAGTATTAAATATATTGTTTCATATCACGTATCGAATTTGCAACGAATTTAAAGGTACGGAACATTTTTTTAACTCAAAATTAACGTTTTTCTTTGATAAACTGACCAAAAAAAATTCCAAAAGTTCTGCAAACTTGATAGATACTTCGGAAAAATATACCGAACAGTTGTATAAATTTGCAACCTTTTACGTTGAGCGGAACATGTTCATTTATAATTTTTTTAATGCATGGTAATTTTTTCGAGCAATAAGATGTCTCGAAATAATTACAAAAGTTTTGAAACTTGGTTGCTTTGGAAAACATGTAATCTGATGCATTTGCGAATTTACAACCTTGTACGCGGTCCGGATCTTTATGCAATTTGCAAAACTATAAAAATCCAGAAATTATAGTTTTGCAAAATACCTCACTTTTAGTGTAAATAACATTTTACAAAAATACTTTCCTCCCGACTTGTGTATCATATATTTTTTCCTCCATTTCTTCAAAATAAAAAAAATATTCTTAAATTACATAATTTAAACTTTCCGTCAGACACTGGCAGAAAATTTAATTGAAAATCTATCAAGTTGGTGAATGTATCTATACTATGGATTTTAAAACTGTCATATACACAAAGTATTCAACTTACCTTCCTAGGGAGATAAGTACCTAATACTTTGTACCCTCTAATCAGTTTTATAATGAAGTACTTACTGAGTTGGGAATATTCAAAAATAACTATTTTTTTAAACATACTTGTAATATATCTAAAGTGACTAATTTCATAGGTTTCGCATCCACCAAAAAATTATGTTTTCAGTCTTCAATTATCTTTGAAATATAGAAGAATTTTAATTGAATTGGTGACTACTTTTACATCAATAATTATTTTTATTCCTAATCTGATGAAATGTAACTGATTGGGGGCGATCCATTAATTACGTGAGGTGTTTAGGGGGGAGGGAGTCGAGTCACTGCATCTCAAGTGGGGGGGGGAGGGGTGGGTTCTCGGCAAATATCACGTAATTTTTTCTCGCAAAAAACAGTATAAAATTGCGAGAAAAGTGCATTCAATTAAGTTAAAAATGTTTCTCTACTAAAATACGGATAAATCATATATCTATAATAATATTCATCGCGGCTCAATTCTGCACTGATAGAAGAATTTATTAACTAAAAGTAAATCACATTGGTTTGGAAACAATTTATTCACTTATTAAATATGAACAACAATTCTAACATTATTCGTTAACTATTAATGAATATTTATTAACAGTAAAAAAAATTTTTTTTTAAAGAATATTTCTTTTTCATATACAGATGGGAAGATTATTCATAAAAAATAATGCTATAACCTTTTATAATAAATATACGATGCACTAATATTTTTCACTCAAAACAAATTATGTATGGCTTATTACAACAATTGTTTTATTATTATTTTTATATTCTCCACATTTCAATAAAATTTTACTAATTAACTTGAAGTAATAGAATTTTTTATTGAAGTTATGGCGGAATAAAAAGTGTTGAAGTAGTAGTCACTTTTGAGATCATACATGGGTCTCCGTGGATTGAATTAGAGTGAATATTTTTTTACAAATTTTAGTAGTTTCTGTTTAGGTATTTTATTATTAAATCTCATTGTGATTCTATGCTACGTCACTAAAAATATTAAATACTAGTATTAAATAGAAAAATTTATAAGAAATTGGCTTCTTCAAATAAAAGTTAATGAAATCGAGCACAGATTAACTCATTTACATAATAAATACGCATTTGAAAAAATCTCACGTGAGATTCGAGGAGGGATGAGGGGGGTCGAGCAAAACCTCACGACATCTCACCAAGGGGGGAGAGGTAATCAAAAAATCGCCAAAATTATCTCACGTAATTAATGGATGCCCCCTTGAAATAATTTCGCTAAAATCGTTTTTATTTATAGGTTGAAACTAGGCAGTCATACACAAAACTAAAGAAATGTAGATTCCATAATTAGGTACCTCTCACCATGACTATGTGTTCCTCCTTTATTTCCAGGGATTATTTTATTACGAATTATATTATGTGATATTTGGAGCCGATCCAGTTTGAAATGTGTATAATAACAATATTTTATCAAAATTAAGCTTTATTTTATGATTTTAGAGTGAGTAAACGAAGAACATTACAACTATTCAAATACTCAAATGTTAAGGTACCTATATGATATGTTTGAAATTTATTTACATAATAAATGCTAAGTTTATAGTTCCAGTAATTCGACAATGTATACACGAATATAGACTTGACGATCATTAAAATAAATAACTTAAATTTACATAAACTATGAGAAATATAATTTTTTGAACACACTTATAGAATCTTATATAATATGTAGTGAAATCTTCCTCTCTAGTTGCTTCAAGCCTCCTCGTTTTTAGATCCGTCTAACCTCTTCAGCTGAAAAATAATTGATTTATTTTCTGAAATACAGTTGAAATTTATATACTTATTAATAGTTTGAAGGTTTTCTTCACATATCAGTTATGCAGATATGTATAGGTAAATGTATTCTATAGCTACGTATAAGTGTTCTAGATAAAAGATTTGAAAACTTTTCAAACGAAATAATAATGCTCGATTGTTGTGACTGTATGTATCGCAATATATTACCAACGTTTTTGTTTATTTGCTTCAATTATTCATATACGTGATACCGCATTTTAATATATTTATATTATATCTCAGATAAGTACAGTATATGTATGTGATTAACTTACATTATCTGGTTTTCCATTATGCTTGAAATAAAATGAAAATTAGCGGATATTATACATATTAGCAATAATGCAATAATTATATATATATATATATATATATATATATATATATATATATATATATATATATATATATATATATATATATATAGGGGATAACTATTTGTAGGGACTGCAGCGCAATGTTAAAGGAAACTCTTTGAAGTTTTTCCAAGCTTTCGGAATCGTTTATTCCATCATCAGGGAGAATCTATCGTGAGGATGATTACATATATGTTGATAATACGATATAAAATTAATTTAACGTAACGAAATAATGTCAAACTTCAATTTGAAAATAAAAAAATGAGTGACACCGATTTGTCATTTCGTTCAGAAATTTAATTATAACTTCAAAAATGTATCAACTTTTCTGATTTTTTAACAAATAGCATCATTTTCAATGTTTCTTATATCGTATTATCAATATATATGTAATCATCCTCACGATAGATTCTCCCTGATGATGCAATAAACGATTCCGAAAGCTTGGAAAAACTTCAAAGAGTTTACTTTTACATTGCTGCAGTCCCTACAAATAGTTATCCTCTAAACTAGTCAGCGACTACCCTCCTCTGTATATATATATATATATATATATATATATATATTATATATATATATATAATATATATATATATATATATATATATATATATATATTCATTCGAATTGTTGTTGCCTGTGAACTATTTCTAATCTCTTGATAATTATTAGCAATAACAGGCTTGTTGAATCTCAAAAAACTCGATTTTATTAAAAAGTTGACGTTTCGCCACGACATTCGTGGCTTTATCTAAACTTTTGAAAAAATTGAAATTTCTTTGACATTTATTGATTTGAAAGAATTTGAATAGAAAAAGACTACTATGTCTCACTAAAAATTTTTTTCGGCTGTGGCCATTCTTTGTTATTTATTACGTGCTATTCAGTCCAATATTAACATTCAAATCTGTTATTATTAGATGGTAAGGGAAACCACAGAAACCTTTACCCACGTAATGTTTGAAATAGGTTCAAATTATTTTGATTTTGAAAAGTCAAAGAATAGGGCACTATTTATCTTGTTTTCAAAAATTTCTCATTGCGGCTGTGGCCGTCTTCAGTTATTAATTACGTGCTATTTAGTCCAATATCAACAGACAGGTCTGTTGATATTAGATGGAAAGGGTACCACAGAAATAGAAAAAGTTCAAAAACGCAGAGAAATTTTAGAAATGTTACATATTCAAAAAAATTTAAATAAAGTCGTAAATGATAAAACAGATATCAAACATTTGAGCTCAATATACGCAGATTTAATTCTTTAATTTTTCTAAGAAACAACATAAATCAAAACAAACAAACTCTAACCATAACAACTCATCTTCTTAGACAAAATCTAAAAATCTAGAATTTTCAATTTTTCTAAAAAGAAAGTATAGTTTAGAACATGCGATCTCCAAAATTACAAGTAATGTTTCTTTAAAGACAACAATCAAATATTTTGAACCTATTTTGTACATTACGTAGGTGAAGGTTTCTGTGGTTCCCTTCCCATCTAATATCAACAGACCTGTCTGTTGATATTGGACTAAATAGCACGTAATTAATAACTGAAGACGGCCACAGCCGCAATGAGAAATTTTTGAAAACAAGATAAATAGTATCCTATTCTTTGACTTTTCAAAATCAAAATAATTTGAACCTATTTCGAACATTACATGGGTAAAGGTTTCTGTGGTTTCCCTTACCATCTAATAATAACAGATTTGAATGTTAATATTGGACTGAATAGCACGTAATAAAAAACAAAGAACGGCCACAGCCGAAAAAAAAATTTTAGTGAGACATAGTAGTCTTTTTCTATTCAAATTTTTTCAAATCAATAAATGTATAAGAAATTTCAATTTTTTCAAAAGTTTTGATAAAGCCACGAATGTCGTGTCGAAATGTCAACTTTTTAATAAAATCGAGTTTTTTGAGATTCAACAAGCCTGTTATTGCTAATAATTATCAAGAGATTATATATATATATATATATATATATATATATATATATATATATATATATATATATATATATATATATATATATATATATATATATTTTTATTTTTTTATTTTCAACGAATTTTGTGAATCAATTCATGCAAAAAATGTGATATTTTCCGGAAATGATTAAGAAGAGAATATTTGAATTATTTTTGACTGTGTTGTATTGTATTTATTTGTCTGTTCATAGCAATAACAGGCCTTTTGATTTTGAAAACATTAACATTTAGGAAATGTTTGCCAAACAACATACTTTTTCTTTAATTGCTGACCCTTAAACAGTAAATTACATTACCACCATCGATCATATATATATATATATATATATATATATATATATATATATATATATATATATATATATGTATATATATATATATATATACTATATAGTATATATTATATATATATATTATTATATATGTATATATATATATATTTATATATGTATATATATATATATATATATATATACACCCTGTAACTAAATGAGTGTAAAACATTTAAGGAGGTAATTCCTCATGGAAAGAAAAATAGGATCTTTAATATGAAGAAACTCCATTGGAGCATCCCTTGTTAAGATACAGCCCCTTAAAGGGGGTACATAAAATTTATATAACAATTTTTTTCACGAGCACTAAAAAAGTTACAATATTGAAATTAACCTGATGTTTTCTACTACCAAAAAGACGGATAGCTAGTAATTTATTTGGTTTACCCCATGGTTGTAAGGAGTGGAAACCGCAACCCTGATGGCTGATATGCATAACGTTTACGGTCTGTCGCAGGGGAATGGGTTAGAAGCTTCTAGAAGATATGCTGAAATGTATCCTCAACGGCAGCATCCTTCACATAGAATATTTTCCCGACTTCATCGACGATTACGAGAATATGGTTCATTCGACAACAGAACAGCTTGAGGAAGCAGTACTTGATTTGATTGAAGAACAGTCTGCTACCAGTACTAGAAAGATTGCTTCCCAGCAAATGTTGACCATATGACGGCATTTCGAATTTTAAAGGAACAACTTTTATACCCTTACCATCTGCAACGAGTACAGTCACTGTTACCGCGAGACTTTCCGAACCGTCTTGAATTTTGCAATTGGATTCTGGAAATGATTAGAAGAAATTGTGACTTTCTGAAGACGATAGAATTGACAGACGAATGTAGTTTTTTTTGGGACAAGATTATTAATTTTCATAATTACCACAAATGGGCTGATGAAAACCCTCACGCTATTGTCGAAACTAACCATCAAGAACAGTTTTCTCTTAACGCGTGGCCCGGAGATTTTGGGGATTATTTAATTGGGCCTCATTTTCTACCTCCTCGCTGGCTAGTATTTGGGAGGTCTCGGGTTCAAACCCCGGGGCCGTCTGGTCTGCCATGAGTTTTTTTCAGAGGTTTCCTCATGGTAATGTAAGTCACTGCTTGCAAACTTATAAGGCGAATGCTGGGCCAGTATCAATCCTCTGAACCATACCCACACTTCCTATATTCCATAAATATCCCGTCTCACCTATCCTTAATGCACTTGTACATACAAGTGTATCCTCTGATCTGGCTGAAGGAGTTAATCCCAACCTCAAGCTGGCCGCCTCCCTGACACATACTTCAGGGAGGAATGAAACACGTGTGTTTCCTTTTTTTCCTTTTTTCTACATCCTCGATTAAATGGTGAGGCATACTTCAATTTTTAAGAGAAGTGCATCCAGTACTGCTGGAGGAAGTTCCTTTGGGCGTCAGAAGGGATATGTTTTTTATGCATGATGGGGCTCCCGCCCATTTTACTCAAGTAGCACGTCTGCATCAAATTGAAACATATGCAAATCAGTGGATATGCGAGGAGGACCACAGAACTGGCCCGCTCGATCCCTGGATCTCAATCCTCCCGATTTCTCTACTTGGGGCCATTCACAGCATTTGGTTTATCGTACTCCTGTTCGCGATGAAGAGGACTTAAGAAACCGCATCATCGATGCGTGCAGGGCAATCAGAGAGACTCCAGGAATATTTGAGGGAATACGTGGCTCAATGCGCCGACGTCTAGACGCATGCGTAATGTCTGAAGGTAGATATATTGAACATTTACTATGATGTATATTTTGTTATTGATAAATAAGTTTTGTTTATTACCATTTAATCATTTATTGCAGGTACTAACTACAAAATAACAATAAATCCAGTTCGCATGTATGACGATGTATCTCTGTAGTTGTTAGTAAAATAATTAATAAGTTTTTGCTGCGAACTGGTTCATTTTGGGCAAAAAACCCAAGAAAAGGTAAAAAGGTTTCCACCCCTTACAACCATGGGGTAAACCAAATGATTTACTGGCTAAGTTTCTTTTTGGTAGTAGAAATCGTAAGGTCAATTTCAATATTGTAGCTTTTTTAGTGCTTGTGAAAAAAATTGTTATACAAATTTTATCTACCCCCTTTAAGGGTCTGTATCTTAACAAGGGATGCTCCAATGAAGTTTCTTTATATGAAAGATCCTATCTTTTTTTCGATGAGGAATCACCTATATATATATATATATATATATATATATATATATATATATATATATATATATATATATATATATATATATATATATATATATATATATATATATATGTATATGTTCGATCAAAAGTATGTTGTTAGGCAAAGATTACCTAGATTTCCTAGATTTTAATTTCTTCAACGAATTTCGTAAATGAATTCATGCAAAAAATGTGATATTTTCCGGAAATTATCAAGAAAAATTTCTCTGACGTTCATTTAAAATGACTCGCGTTTATTTTTAATGAAATGAATTTTAAAATTTTTTTAGGATTTTGATATTTCATGGAGAAATTTCATTCATTTATTGATATACATACCGAAAAATAGTGATCAGTATTCGATCTTTTTATATGTCAAATATATATATATATATATAAATATATATATATATATATATATATATATATATATATATATATATATATATATATATATATATATATATATATATATATATATATATATATATGTTATGAAATTAAGATTAGTTCATAAAATAAAAGTGTATATATATATATATATATATATATGCGCATAGACACTTACCTCTTTTTCATCTGCTACTACTGTAGTGTATCGTTCAACAATTCTTAGTGGGCCTAAAGAAGGGGCGGCGAATGCATGCTTGTAGAGAAGTGCTGCAGCTACACCTCCTAAGATAGGTCCGACCCAGTAAACCTGTAATGAAATATTTCGTATGAATCTGAAGAATCTCCTTTGTGAAGGATCTATTTTGAAAATCTACCTGGTTAGAATTTTAAATGATGAATTAACTAATAAATTTGAAAATCCTAAAAAAATGAAATGCAAGTACCTAATAAGAATAAACCAGTACCAGTAAACCAGTGGTGAAAATTATCATGTATTGCCTCAAGGACAATATGCTTATTACCAACAACCTCATTCATTGTGCAGTAAAACAAAATTCAGGAATTTAATACAAATAAATTCCTAACATTATTTGAATAAATTAATCATAGAAATTCATGTTATAAGTTTATACGAACAGCTACAGAATGCATTCCCGATGATGCATAACGAACGAGACAGAAACGATATTTTCTTCAAATTCTAAGGAAAATTCAATCTCAGTTAATAAAAATATGTCAGTTACCTGAATAAACGTGATATCTAAATTTCATTGGAACTTAATTGCTCGATTGACCTTTTATTAACATTTTATTCAATCGATACCTTCCCCCTTTTACTCAGAAAGGAAGATGGTGTTTCTTTTCTTAGAAGATGTATTACAATGCGTCTGACATTATGCCCTATAAAATAATTAAGTTATTATTTGTGATTAAGGAAACCATCAATTTATTTCATATTTTAAAGCAATTTCTTGTATAATAAAAAACTCATTCTAGTAAACCCAATGAGTTAACTTTCAGTCAACAGTTTCAAATTACTAATGTATATATATATATATATATATATATATATATATATATATATATATATATATATATATATATATATATATATATATATATATATATATATATATATATATATATATATATATATATATATATATATATATATATTATATATATATATATATATATATATATATATATATATATAAATATATATATATATATATATATATATATATATATATATATATATATATATATATATACATTAGTTATTTGTATCTGTTGACTGAAAGTTAACTCATTGGGTTTACTAGAATGAGTTTTTTATTATACATATATTTTTATTATATATATATATATATATATATATATATATATATATATATATATACATATCTTTTAGCTATTTCAGTATTATTGGTACTCATCAGTGTTGTGAAGGTTGTGTAATAGATTTTTTTCTGAAACCCTCCTTCAATTTATACATTCTCATATATCACATAAAACGAATAACAAAAATTCTTCAATAATTTAAAAATTATCAAACAATCTTTAGAAGGAGCTGGTTATATGTCTTTATTTCGCAACACGAAATCTGCATGCACAATCCAACAGTGAATTATAGAAAATGTCAAGTCATCCTCAAGATCTGCATACAGCTGTTTCAAATCAAATCAAAATATGCCTTATTGTCTTCAAAAATTATACACTTTATTGAAAAAGCGAAAAATATAGAAACTAAACATTGTAAAACATAAAAACTAAGACCATAACGAAGATGAGATTCGAACAATGCAAAATAGGCAATTCTTGTAGATGCCGTATCTAATTCACTTGAGATGGATTCAATGGCGAAACAGGCCGAAGATAATTGTTTAGCTAAGATATGCATATGCTGTGAGAAATTTGAGATTGTTGTCGATAAAGAGGCCTAAAAATCTGACAGAATCAACTATTTTAATGGCATGGTTTTGCAGGAATAGATATCTCTATCAAACAAGGCGACGGCTTCATCTACATTGCAGCAAAGTAAGTTTGCATCAGTCCAGGAGTTGATCAATCTAAGATCAATTGTCATTTCAGAGTGCAGCATCGCAGAATTAGGATTGCACTAAGTAATACTCGTATCATCCGCAAAAAAGTGTAATTTCTCCACTGATCTTCAGATACGTAATATCATTCATGATAAGTAATAAGGAGAGGACAGGACCTGAAACAGAACCTTGAGGGACACCGCTAGTGATAGATTTACTAGCAGAATTGGAGTTATTTGCCCATACAATTTTATTATTGTCCTTTCGATCTTATTAGATTTCTTAAGTGCAGCTTACTTGACCTGGAGTGAATTGATATATTTCTAATTGTTCTCCAAATACATATTGAGGCTGAGCTACTATATATATGATAAACCATAGCGCCCTCCACCAAATATATTGGGTAGCAACTGTTCAGACCGAAAATGCAGAATTCTGTCGAGAAAACAAATACTTCCTGTATTTGTATTCGGGAACAATTAGTAATTGATGTAACATATAACCTGCTCCCTTGGAATACTATTCGATAATTTTCAGATTATTGAAGAATTTTCCGTGTTCACTTCATGTGATATATGAAATTGACTATGGTTAACTAGTATTTTTCTTCATGAATTGACTGTATATACATTATAAACTGTTCAAGTTGGAGGTATATATATCAAGTTCAGTTTGATTACTTACCCAATGACATTCCCAGTCTCCGCTAATCAGAGCAGCACCGAAACTACGTGCCGGGTTCATGCTAGATCCCGTGTAGTCAATAACAGCCAAATGTCCCAACGTAACAGCCATTCCAATAGCTAATGCTGCGATTGGTTTAGCTTCTGGTCTGTTTTGATCGCATACACCAGACACTGTGAGGACTAAGACGAAACCCAAGAGGAATTCAACACCAATTGCTTGGACTTCAGTGACACCTTCTGAAAGGACTGTTTTTCCAAGACCACCTTGGTTAACATCAGGAGTTAAAGCCTGAAAAGAATTGTGATTAACCATATTCGTCGTCACGTATTATGATTGATTAGTTGACACATTCAGAAAATTATCAAGAAGTGAGAATTTATATTATTTGAATTGCTAAACGAGTAAGCCTATCAGTGGATTTCAACTAAGTTCATTATACCATAATTTCTTCAGTAAGGTAGGAATAAAATATTTCGCTAGACTAACAAGTTATAACATGAGAATATATCACATATATAACAATGACTCGATACATTGTTGTGTATTGTTACAAGTTTTCATTTCATTTATCTGATACTATTGATAAGTAATTGGTGAAACCTAAACAATGCAATGTAAGAAAAAGTATTATGTAATATTTAAGAAAATAAATGAAAATAAGCAAAGTGTTTCGACAGGTATTTTGGGTATATAATAGCGAAACTTTGTAATACATGTTCATTTCACATTACTCAATATTCCATAAATGAAATGTTTATTGGATGAGCGGTAAATGTATAAGGTTTTGCTACAATATATCTATATATATATATATATATATATATATATATATATATATATATATATATATATATATATATATATATATATATATGCTTTTGGATTGGTACATTCTTAATATCAACCTTTGTATTGTAAACTAGTTTTGAATTATATTTTATCTTACAGACTCTTGATGAAACTCTTGTGAAAGGCTCCAAAAATAGAGCCGAAACGTCGAGTAAATTAAATCTATTTTTATTAGTCATTTAATATCTGTTATACCACGAAAAATCCCAACAATATATATATATATATATATATATATATATATATATATATATATATATATATATATATATATATATATAATTTTTTATATATATATATATATATATATATATATATATATATATATATATATATATATATATAAATATATATATATATATATATATATATATATATATATATATATATATATATATATATATATATATATATATATATATATATATATATATATATATATATATACATATATAAAACTAGCTTCAAAGACAATTAATGTTATATATATACAAATATCTCAACTTACCTTGAGAATAGCTGATCCTGCCAAAGCTCCTAAACATTGCACAATAATGTAGAGTACTCCCTTTATTATTTGAACGTTTCCTGTTGCCATCATCCCAGCTGTTACAGCTGGATTTATGTGGGCACCACTGACATGTCCCAGAGACTGAAATATGAAACAATGATAACAAATTGTCATCGCAGAGATGAGAATATATTCAATAAAAGAAAGTGCATTATAACTGTATTACTAGTTATATGATGTAAAAATATTTCGAAGTGTATTTCTGAAAGAAACTCATAGAATTGAAATAATGAAGAAATTGGCATAAACAGTTGAAACATTTTGGTATTGAGAGTTATGTGAAACTAATAAATTTTATCTACGAAGTAATATAGATTCAAATAATAACAAATTTTTAAATGTAACTGATATTGTGAGACATTTTACTACTGCGTATAGATACAAATAAATATTTGGAAAACACTAAGAATAACTAACTCAAAATTTATAAATAAAATCGCTGTAGTAAATACCTAACATCCATATAGTTGCGATACATTTTAGATTGGTAGATTTTTCAGAAATTTTCAAATTATAATTTCAGAACAAACAGCTAGTTTTGATAATAAAAAGTTAGATTAACATTATGTAAATCATTTAGTTAATGAGACCACTCATTTAGGTCTGACATTGAAATATTAAATAGAGAAAATAAGGATTCAAAATAAAATTTTCCAGAATCTTTACAAATCGGTAGAGCCATAGAGAATCGATAGAGTCGTAGAGATTTCTCCTCAGTGGTTAGGCAGAACTCACAAATATTCCCTTACTATACTTGTTCAAAAATGCAGTACGTGGTATAGGTTCGGTTTGAAGTCTCAGAATATTTTGTTAGATCCTACATAATTGTGATTGTATATTAATACTTGTATCTGTAGAATTATACCCGTGCTTAGTCAGCATCTGATGAAGAAGTAGTACCTCGAAACGCGTTTAGTGCATGTTTAACCAATATTTGTGAAAATTGTCATCAATTCTGATATTCATTATGATAAAGAAATTACTAATACTGGCAACTCGATATAACTGACTACGATGGATCTAGTAACGCTGTAGGTACTCGTACAGTATCCAAAGGATGAAAGATTTTTTTCAAATTAATATTTATACACACTCAAATTTTTTTTAAATGTGGCACGAGACGTCAACGATATAATTTGATAACATTTACTGAATAATCATGATACAAATTGAAATTAAAACATTTTTAACGTTCAAAGCTAACTGTATAGTTGAAAATAAAATTTGTTGATGGTTAGCTATGAAAAAGCAATCCCTTCTTAAATTTGCAAATTTGTTTCTATTCAATGGTAAGAGTCAATCAAATTGTTGTTATAGCTGATGAGTTAGCTTATGGAATGATCACAAATAGAATTTTCTATAAAATTATTTAATATTATTATTTTTATTAAAAATATATATATATATATATATATATATATATATATATATATATATATATATATATATATATATATATATATATATATATATTTCTATATATATAATATATATATATATATATATATATATATATATATATATATATAGAAATATATATATATATATATATATATATATATATATATATATATATATATATATATAATATATATATATATATATATAAATATATACATATTAGATATATATATATATATATATATATATATATATATATATATATTAGATATATATATATATATATATATATATATATATATATATATATATATATATATATATATATATATATATATATATATATATATATATATATATATATATATATATATATATATATATATATATGTATATATATATATATATATATATATATATATTTATATATATTATATATATATGTATATATATATATATATATATATATATATATATATATATATATATTTATATATATATTATATATATATATATATATATATATATATATATATATATATATATAATATATATTATATATATATATATATATATATATATATATATATATATATATATATATATATATATTTATTAAATGTATTACAAATATACAGATCCAAATATAAATATATTTATCAAGAAACACTATTAAGTGTAATTTGTTAATTCATTATAAAAAAACATTTTGTTTAAATTGTGATTTTTACTTTATTTTTATTTAAAAATATTTTTTCTAAGCTAAGGGGGCGTTCAAGTATTACGTAACGCAATTTATGAAGATTTTTGACCATCCCTCCCCCCTATGTAACGCGTCGTAACGTTTTCATGTATGTATGTATGTATATATATATATATATATATATATATATATATATATATATATATATATATATATATATACAGTGGCGTAGATAGGGGGGGGTTCAAGGGGATCAATCCCCCCCCCATGAGCCTACGAAAATTATAATACAATTGAATAAAAGTCTTCGTATCTACGTATTTAAGTATACATGAAATTTATTAAGCACTAGCACCTCTTTTGGTATTATGTATGTGCGATTATATGAAAATCATGTAGATATGTTTTCGTGACGACTGTGCAATTGTGTGTGCAATATCTACTTATAATTTCAACATTATAATCAATCAAGAAATTGAATCGTTTTTCTAATTTTGGGTGAAGTAACTATTAGTTTTGAGCATATTCTATTCAATGTTCAATTAGTAAGTTTAATCGGTCACTCTGAGCAAAAAACTTGTTTAAAAAAGTTCAAATGGGTCTAATAGAAAATTTTCATTTCGAAAGGAAGAAGTCAACCAAAATCACCTCGAACTTCTTCTCTTTATAAATTGTATACTATACTTACTATTAAACAAAACTGCTCGAACTTTTGTTTAATGGTGTAGTATTATATCTAAAACACGAGCAGTTTTGTTTAATAGTATAGGTAGTATAAAATTTGGAAAGAGAAGAAGTGCGAAGAGGTTTTGATTGACTTCTTCCTTGGTTAATAAAATTTTCCATGTCACACACGTTTTTTGTTCCTAGTGACTGATTAAATTTCTGTTTAGATAGATTATTTTCAATCAATATTTAATATTTCGAATATTTTTTGAAGTAGAGTAGGTATCAAAATATGAGTAACTTTTGGCTTTGAAAATTTAATTACTCCATAACATTTTGAAGTAAATAAAAATTTTCTGTGATAGCGTTCAATCCATTTCTGGACTTGGAGAAAGATTTACTAATCATGAGAATATAGTCTAGTCAACAATTGCTTTTTTTGTTCAATTTTGTTCATGAGTCTCGGAAAAATATGAACAAGGTGTCATTCGATTCGAAAGAGCATGAAGAAATTTTTTGAAAAAATTTAAGTTCCGTACTTGAAAATTGTAAAACTTATAATCTATTTACTGAAAAAAAAATTATCTCAAAAACTAATTGATATTTTTGATATCTAAATACATATACAAAAAGAGGAAATTTTCTTGATTTTTCAATTGGTTATGCAATAGTTTTTTTGCTGCTTGAACAAGAACATTGCAAGTGTAATAACTGATACTTTTTTCCTTCCTTGGAGCTAGTTTCAAAAAAATGCAGAATAGATTCCTGTTAAAAAAATTTAATTTTTCAGTTTTTTATTAACAATTTACGCACTTTAATTAATCAGTACTTTCTTTTCTTGATTCTCTTATGAACAACGCATTTGTTCATAACAATTTTTTAAACAATAGGAGATGAATATTGAAAAAAACCATTTCCATGTAGCTTCCGATAATAAAAATCGGATCATTAAAATTATGAAAAAAATTAATTTTGATTTTGCAAAACTATACCTACGTAAATTGTCAATAAACAACTGAAAAATTGCAATTTTTTCAATGGGAATTTACTCTGAAGCCTTATAATAATAGCTCCAAGAATGAAAAATAATTTCAGACCCATAGTGAACATTTATCACACTTACAATCTTCATGTTCAAGTACCAAAAAATTGTTAGTTAACTATTGCATAACTAATTCAAAAATCGCTATTATCGCTGGATTATTGCTCATTCAGCGATTTAGTAACTGTCTGAATTTTTCATTCCTTAATTTTCATATTTAATGTGGAAAAATAATTGTTGAAGTGCCCTAAATGGGCGTGACTTGCCCAAACCAAATTACCCGTTTTCGGCCATATTTTTAAGAAAATTATGAATATTGATCCTACAGTTCCAGTAGTTGGGTCTTTTTTTTGGGAAATTTCCTCTTCTTTTCGAATCTTTCTTCATATTTCAAAAATCTCAATTAATTTTTGGCAGGGAACCAACCCCCCTTTTTTTGAGTATATTGTTTACTTTCACAATTTTCGCGAGCGAATTTTTATTTTTCTCAAAAAGGTCTATATGCTATTACGAATCGAATGACATCTTGCTCATATTTTTCCGAGACTGCTGAAAAAAGTTTAACAAAAAAGCACTAGATTAGACTAAATATATTAGAAAGATTTTCGATGTTTTTCAAGCATGATTTATACGAAATTGACAAAGCAGTTGATAAATTCATCAAAACTGATGAGTTTTATTAAAAATTTCTTACTGCCACACCTGCTGTTCTCGTAACTTGAAAGTGTGAAAAAAATATTTAATTCGTGAAGGCGATGTTAAGCCTAAAAATTCAATAATAGAGCTTGATGATTGCCTAGAAATTTTGTTTTCGAATATCAATATTTTGTTCAGAATATTAGCTATGCTGTCGGCATCGACGTTTGAAGCGAATAGAAACGATTCAAAGGAGCACGATAAAGAAGTGGACTTGTAATGACTCTTCTGAATATATAAAATTCATTGCAAATTAAAAACTCATGTTTGTCTAATTTTTTGTTTTTGAAAGGTTTGGCTGCTCTGGCAATTCATCGTGAAATTGGAATCATAGTTGACGAAGTCATGAATGTCGAAAAACGCCGAAAACTAGATTCTCTTCTCTAATTTTCCCAAGAATATGTTCAACGATTTATATATCCAATTTAATATAATTCAATTTTTCACTAATTTTTGATAAATTTTTTCCAATTCAAATAATTTGAATTTTTTGCAATTTAATTCAATTTTTCTGCTTTGTTTGTACTATCTACATGAAAGATTATTTTTATCAACAAGAATAGAACTTTAGAAGAAAAACTTATGAAATTTTGCAATAAGTCATATCCCCCCCATCGCAAAAAGCTATCTACGCCACTGTATATATATATATCTCTATATATATATATATATATATATATATATATATATATATATATATATATATATATATATATATATATATATATATATATATATATATATATATATATATATATATATATATATATATATATATATATATATATATATATATATATATATATATATATATATATATATATATATATATATATATATATATATATATATATATATATATATATATAGTAATTGTACTGATGGTCAGAAGAAATCGTACGGCATCTGCTTGAGGAGGCGACAGATCAACGGGAAACCTCACAAGAAGTAGTGAAAACTTGCATGATCCTTTGCTTAGCTGACTAGGTACCGAGAGCTTGCTTCAGGTCTAAAGGATTTGGCATCGGCAAGTTGGCGGCAAGAAAGTATTATTCGGAAAGAATGATTTCAATGCAGTCCTCAAGATGGAACAGCAGGATTTGTAAGCGCATTTAATTACTTGCAAAAAATATCGCGAGTCACGGACATGAGCGCTATACCATTTCTAGTTTTTCTTTAGCCGTTTTTTAAATGTTGGCAGTTTTTGGCACACTTGGCACACAAGTCAGCATGAGAGCTTTTATAGGGCAAAAACAGCTGATGATGCAAATCTCCCTCTTTTGAGAACATTACTGTATGTACTCACTTCTACAACACTGACTACAGCAATGTGCTTCTGTGTATTACGTGCTTAAAACACTAAACCAAAACTGACAACTGGAAAAAAAATAACGACGAAAACATAAACAGATAGGGTTGCCAACTTGGGAGAACAGAATAAAACTGACGTACAATGCAATCGAGGGATTCCCCGTAAAACATGAACGAAAAGGGTTCCCAACTTGGGTGATTTAAATTCCCTTTTTTTATTTCAATGAGAAAACAATGTTACGTAACGCGTTGTTCGAACCCCCTCCCGCCCATGTAACGCTTCGTAACGTTTTGTAAGACCCCCCCACCCTTCAAATTGCGTTACGTAATACTTGAACGCTCCCTAATTTTCACTAAACTGAATAAAATTCTCTAATTTTATCAATCTTTTGTTAAGTACCTATTACTACTCTAGGTTAATATTAATAATCACTTCACCTCTAAACTTGGCTGAACAAAGATTCAAATTTAATTGACAATTAAAAGTTGTTCAAAATCGATGAGAAAAATAGAATATCATAGAAATTTTCACTGCACATTCCCACGAAATGAAGAATAATGAATAATAGTTTTTATTTCTTAAATAATGTCGGTGAATAGTTCAATGACCATAATAAATATTAAAAGAAACGATAATGATCTTAGAGATTGATAATATTCTAAATTTAATATAGGAGAAACTATCTTCTTCTTCTTCCAGTGTCATGACCGTTGCGATCGTTGACTATGATGAGACCATGATGATGTTAAGGAGAAACTATAGAAACACGTAAAATGTGTTACTTCTGAATATGTTTGACAATAGAAGAAACCATGTTTTATGTGAATGTTGTAAAGACAAGACAACTACGAATGAAATATTGCTTATTAAATCAATAACATAAAATACAAGCATAAGGCTGACGCGGATGCGGGAACTTCCAGTTATGCGTATAGTTTTGTAATGTTTGATCAAGGAAATTTTTAAATGGGAAGATATTTTTTATACGAATATCAGAAAATGAGGGGTTTGCGCATGGAAAACCTGCTCCAAAAGCGTTACTTTGCACATGCCGTGTGCAAAACAATTTACGCACGTATATGTGCGCACGCATCTCCTGTTCACCGTGATTTTTTTTTGGTACTGTCCTAACAACGTCAAAATTCTGCAATGTTTCAAACTGGCTGAGTTCCATCGAGCAACCATCGTAGCTCTATTCAATTGTTGATTGGTTACGGTTACTTCAAAATTAGTTTTAGAAGTTTAATAAAAACAGGTTTTACAAAAAAAATAAGATGTGTGTGGTTGAAGGCGTATGAAAAGTATCGTAAAAATCTCATTTGAAAACCTCATTGCACACTCGCTCGACTTGTGGATCTCGCCTTCGGCTTATAGCAGTCCATCAATTTGTTTTGTTCATGTGCAAAAAGTAGTTTTCGAACCTTGTTGTTTGATTTACCTACAATTAAATACGAAATAAAGGTTTCTTAATTACAATTTGTTTTTAGTTGTAATTTTCCTGATTAAATTATAAATTAAATTAGCGTATGGCATTATTGCCGGGGAGTCTACACACATTAGGTGAGATGTTCCGGCGCCGATTGCCTCTTTAACCCTGTTTTAGGTAATTAGTACCGAGGCGTACTAACCCAGGGGGACCAACGGCTTAACGTGTCCTGCGAAACACGGTAGCGATGGTAGTGAAAATTTGTCGGTTTTTCGTGGGAGTCGAACCCACGTCCTCTCGGTTGTCAGCCGAGAGCGAAGCCACCTGAGCCATCACCGCTACGTATTTTCCTGATAATATTATACAACTGTACAATATCGAAAATAATCAACAGTGAGGTATATATATATATATATATATATATATATATATATATATATATATATATATATATATATATATATATATATATATATCATCATATGCCCATGTATTTCGTTGTTGAGCAGCTTGATACCACTTTGTTCCTGCTTCTTTCCTGATATCATAATCCCATCTTATATTGGGGCGCCTCTTTGGCCTTTTGACGCCTCTTGGGTACCACTGTGTTGTTATATATATATATATATATATATATATATATATATATATATATATATATATATATATATATATATATATATATATATACATATATATATATATATATATATTTATATATATATATATATATATATATATATATATATATATATATATATATATTCCGTTTTTTCGGTTATATTGGCATCTCCAGCTGCCAATTTATTCCACCGGTGGCAGAAGATGAGGAAATGTATGATGTAAAA
This sequence comes from Cynegetis impunctata, assembly GCA_030704885.1. NCBI lineage: Eukaryota > Metazoa > Arthropoda > Insecta > Coleoptera > Coccinellidae > Cynegetis > Cynegetis impunctata. The sequence goes on along the minus strand of JARQZK010000780.1, from coordinate 467,419 downwards.
CATATTCGAATTTCTGCTTTCTAGGTTTTTTTGGAGGGATTTTTGTACTCCAGATCGTCTCTCCTTCAAACTTATACGTAGAGATTTCTTGTTTTTCGAAATTTGCTCAAAAACATCTGAAGTTCGAGGGTTGAAATTTGGTTAGTAAATTGATTTGATGTTGGGACATGATTTCAACTGTTTTCCTCAATTGCGGCCATATGAGTCAGAGATTCCATTGTTTTTCGTACACGGTATTAATTTCGAAGTGACGCTAGCCAGATCAAATTCTCATCTCACCAAGAAGGCAATTATTTTCCATTCGAATCGCATCTCGATCTGCTTTGCCATCAATACGCGATGTACTTGGCGAAAAATACGACCCCAGTGATTAAACTTTTATGCTCTCACGTCTCTTTTTGTACAACTCAAAAGGTTCTAAATGTGAGTGACAATGAAAACATCGGGATGTGTTTCATCTTTGTCATCATTCAATCACGAATTTATAAACACACATGAAGTTATGGTTATAATTATGCACCCTTTGATATAGTTGAACACCCCACGATAAAGTGTAGGTCTCTTAACGTTCATGACGGAGTGATTCACCCCTTGTACCTACTACTTTTCTCACCTTCAGTATTTATTACTATCTCAAAAGTCGTACCAAAATGATAAATTTTCAACTGTCCGCTTGAGAAGGATGGTGCCATTTTAATGCAACATATGAGGAACTTATATCGCCAAGTTCCAAATCCCTGACTTGCGTTCTGAATTATTTAATAGCATTTTCTGGAAAAGTACCGAAAAAGTAGATTTTTGGATCCTAGGGCCAACCCAATAGACCTGTCGGCTAAGCTCCCCAATTTCCGTTCATCTAGAGGCCAAGCCCGACCCAACGATAGAAAAAACCTCAGTATAAAGTAACATTATCTGAGTTTATTTTGTCCAAGGCATGGAAAAAATCGACTGATAGACCAAATGAAAATTACCATTTGAGGGGCTATCCTGCCCCAGGAAAGAGATCACCAAATGTAGCACATCATTGAAATGGTCTTGCCAGGCAGTGGCGGATTTACCAGCAGCCTGAGTTGGCTGGAGTCTAGGGCGGCAGATTTTTAGAGACGGCAAATTTGGGGCCAAACTTTATATGAAATTATAAAATAAGCCATTATGACTATTTTTATGATATGTTTGTATGTGTGTGTATGTAATCCTCTTATAACTTTTGAACAGGTCAACCGATTGCAATGCAGTGGAGTTCGAAAAAGTTTAGATTTACTGAGAATTTCAACCCATCAGTTGATCCATTCGGGAGATATCGTAGTCGAAAAAATTTTCGAAAATTCTTGAAAACGCTCGATCTTGCAGGCTGCCTCTATTACTTCATGCTATTTTTTGAGCTAGAAGCGCTTGCAAATCAACTCAGTAGTTAATTTTTCAGCTGAAAAATGTGAATTTTAATACTTTTTTTGAGATTTGTTCGGGCGAGAGAAGCTTTTCTTGCTTGAAACGGGTGGAAAAAAAGATTCACCTTGAGTCAAGAAAAGCTTAACGCTTTAACCCTTTCGTGCATAGAGTCAAAACGAATGAACAAAATTTCATACGACGATCTAATGATTTTGCGAATAAAACATCGCGCAAAAAGGTATTGTGAAACTTTCATAACTTAATTAATTGAATTTCATCGTCATCATCAACCGGATTGTTAGTAGATAATTGAATTTTTTGTGTTTGAACTGCAAGTGAACGCAATAAAAATTATTTAATTATGTTCATTGAATGTAAATTGTGGTGTAACTAGTATCAACGTATACCTTACCCTGCCTTATCAGTAGTACTAGTACATCATAATTGAGCTTTTATTATCTCAGAAATATGCCCAAAAAATATTTCTTGTACAATCTTACCTAAATTGTTGGGTTGTAAAAATAATCTAGGAACTGACACAACATAGTTCACAATCATAGGTACTAATTTTTTCAGGAAACAGGTGGTTTAATTAGGACGATACTGCACAAATCATAAAGTTACAATCTCAGTACAAAAATTGTAATTAATATGATTGTGAACTAGGGTATCGAATTGTAGAGGTCAGTAGGGGCGGCAAAATTTGAATAGCCTACTGGCGGAAAATTATTTTTCCGAAAACATAGAACTTCTCGCTAGAGAAATTCAATAACAGCTTTTTTAATTGCTTTTTGTATCAGTTTATAAAAAGTCATATAAAAAGTCTTACCTGTACAACAATGAAGATTGTCAAACCGAAAGTGAGAGCTACCATAACAAAATTGTAGTTCGATGGAACTTTATTCAAGACAACACAGGAAGCACAGCCAAAGAAATTCAGAAGGAGATTTCCCAAAAATTCAGCTAAGAGAGCTTTCCAGATGCCACCTTTCTTCTGCGTGAGTTCATTGATGCCCAATGTCTCTTGGAATTTACCCATTTTATCTGAAACAAATATTCTATTATAGAAAATTTCATATACAATACACATAATTCTTTTTTCAAATATGGAAAAGGCTGTACTGAATTCCTTTCGAGCCTTGAACGTGCCTTTCAACTACAAAAATGAAACTGTCATATTTTAACTAAGAAAACTGATTACTTCGTGAAAAAGTAGATACATCGTAAAATATTGAATATATAATAAATTTTGAATCAATTTATTGTGTTCTTTTCGGTACACTATACCGTCTTCATATACTTACAAATTTAATAGTGACTGGATTAATTAGTCCCTAGTTGTTTTTGAAGATCACACACTGTAATAAAATGGGTCATACTTAAGTTGTTTAACTAAATTAGTGCAAAATTTCTTTATATTTCGGCAACAAATGTTGACTGTTTCTACTTGTCACCCTTCAACCTACGATTCCACCGGATGAACATTTTTGTTGCTGTTGCGTGTTTCCGAAAATGTTCCCAAATAGTCCTAAATGTTCCTTAACATTTCTTCATTTTTCGACAACAAATGTTGACTGTTCCTACTTGTCGCCGGTTTCCGAAGTGGTAAACTTCAAAAGAAAATAGGGAACATGTGTAAACAAATCCATGTTGCTATCGCAGTGGAAACGTATCGAGAACGCAACAAGTAAACATTCCTGTCGCAGATTTTCAGTGTGCAGTGAAGTACGGAAACGAATTAATATATAGCTACGTTTCGTAACATTGAGGAAAATTTTTGTCGCTGTTGCTTGTTTCCGTAAATGTTCCAGAATGTTCCTCGAAATTTTTTCATGTTTCGGCAACAAATGTTGATTGTTTCTGTTAATCGATATGCAAGTATTGACAATTTTAGTTGCTTCAGTGGAAACAAGAAATTTACCTATGTTGCCATAAGTTTCTACCCTTAGCAACAAGGAGAAACATTTAGCAACAAAATGTTCCTCAATGTTCCTCCGGTGGAACTGTAGCTTTACGATATCATAATTGTAGTAAAGATGAAAACAGTTCGGATATTCTTTATTAGTAATCAGTTTATTTGCATGCCTATATATATATATATATATATATATATATATATATATATATATATATATATATATATATATATATATATATATAGGATAGAAACATATTTATGATACATCAAGGCATGCAGATAAGTTTAGATATATATATATATATATATATATATATATATATAAGTCTGCTATCAAGACTTATGATGAATTTAGTACGGCTGTTGATGCTAGCAATAACTGAAAAGTTTATTAAAACACATAATTACATACATTAAACCTATTCAATAAATTAGAACCGTACCTGAATCAACAAACAAGTACATTAATTCACAAATGAATATGTTTGTTTTCAACAAATATACAATTTATGACAGTGTCAAATTTATACAATTGAAAATGAACAGTAGTCGAGGTATCTGGATATGATGCCTTGATAAATCTTTGAGAAACCTTCGCAACCCTGATATCCGCTCAGTCGACTGCACTGAGCGCGTCGTTAGGGTGGACGAAACTCCAAACTTACATATATATATATATATATATATATATATATATATATATATATATATATATATATATATATATATATATATATATATATATTTATTTGAATTGTTGTTGCCTGTGAACTGTTTTTAACGAACTCGAAAAAGTTAAAGTTTCGCCACGACATTCGTGGCTTTTTTCAAAACTTTTGAAATATTGAAATTTCTTTGACATTTATTGATTTGAAAAAATTTGAATAGTTAAAAAAGACTTCTGTGTTAATAAAATCGAGTTTTTTGACATTCACCAAGCCCGTTATTGCTAATGATTATCAAAAAGTTATAATATATATGTATATATATGTATATATATATATATATATATATATATATATATATATCTATCTATTTATATATATATATATATATATATATATATATATATATATATATATGGGTAGAACACATAGACACCTCGGAAAAAGAATTAAAGAACATGAGCGCTGCTTCGTAAACAATAAGAGAGATTCAAATTATTTCAATAATTTACTAGATGAGAATCATTCATTTAATGAAGGTTTCCATATTTCACATAGAGAGAATAGAGGATTGAAACTTAACTTTGGAGAAGCCCTAAAAATTACGAAGTAAAAGATTTCTGATCTGTTACTGAAGGAACAAATTGAGTTAAATCATTCTCCACTCCTGAATATGTTTGAGAGTTTAGAACTATATTCCATCAACTATTCAAAAAGTGGAACATCGTTCGTTTTATAGTGTACCAACATATTTTGGTAAATCATATATTCGACAAACTTCGAAAAATTGCACACCAATATGCTAAAATGCAAACTATCCCAGAATAATGTCAATATAACTTCAAAAGAGAACTAGTACAATTTCAAAATTTACGCTAGTTATAAAGCTACAGTTCCACCAGAGGAACATTGAGGAACATTTTTGTTGCTGTTGCTTGTTTCCCTAAATGTTCCAAAATTCTCCTAAATGTTCCTAGAAATTTCTTTATGTTTCGGCAACAAATGTTGACTGTTTCTACTTGTCACCCTTCAAGCTACGGTTCCACCGGAGGAACATTGAAGGACAATTTTGTTGCTTGTCCTTGTTTCCCTAAATGTTCCAAAATGTTTCTTAAAATTTCTTCATTTTTCGGCAACAAACGTCGATTGTTTCTACTAAACAATATGCAATTATTGACAATTTCAGTTGCTTCAGTGGAAACAAGAAACTTATGTTGCTATAAGTTTCTACCTATGGCAACAAAGAAAAACATTTAGCAACAAATTGTTTCTCAATGTTCCTCTGGTGGAACTGTAGCTTAATGCAGCTTCTTCAAAATTGTAGATATAATAACACTATTATCGGTTAATTTCTTCTGAATATACGAGCTGGTTTTTTTACTTTCGCTATAAGTAGTAAACATTATTCGACTTGCAAAACAAGTTTTAAGCATCTGCAACAATAATTGGAGATTCTATTAGGTATTTATCATAATTTCATTCTGTATCAATTTGCTTTAATAGATTACGTTGCATTAAGCAAGTAATCACCATTCATTTATGGACTCGGAGAAGGTTTATGGAAATAAAGTTGCACTAATTCCAACCATCAGCATTCGATAGATTTCCATAAGTCAATAAAACTTCAGAGTTTCCAATCAAACTGTTGACATCATTTCTAAGAATTCTTCAAAAAGCGAACTACTTTATAAGTCGAATCATAGCGAATTACATGAAACAATCTACGTTGTTTTGGACCTTGAAATAAAGTCATGGTTTCAGGTATTTGATCCGGTCATTATAAGGAATCATTATTCACTAGAATTAACATTATCTGGAATTGCTATAGAGCGTACGTTCTAAAAACTGGTTCTAAATTAACTCTGAATATAATTTATTTTATTTTAAATTATATGATTCATTTTCACCATTTTCAGTTAACTTGATAATAGATTTTCAATTCGATTTTATCAAAACCTTAGTTTAACGTTTATATTTCCATTCTTCGTGTTTATAATCTGAGAATTGGAAGGATAAGTACACTTTTCAATAATATAATATCGTCGATGTTCGAACAAAACATTGTATTACTATCTAATCATACTCTCTGGGAGATATATATATATATATATATATATATATATATATATATATATATATATATATATATATATATATATATATATATATATATAATATATATATATATTTTATATATATATATATATATATATATATTATATATATATATATATATATATATATATATATATTATATATATTTATATATATATATATATATTTATATATATATATAATATATGTATATATATATATATATATATATATATATATATATATATATATATATATGTATATATATATATATATATATATATATAGTGGCATAACTGAGGGGGGCCACATGCTCGAGAGGCGCCAGAAGCGTCCGCATTATTTTTTGTGTTATGTTTTTTCTTTTTATGTATTTGATGAAATTCATTACTTGATTTGAATTGATGATTTTTTAAATTTAATCAATTGATACAAACTAAGATTTGAATCCTGATTTGTTATTTGAATAGAGCTGATTTAAATTAAAGAACCCTTTTGTCTAGTCCCAGGAATCCAAGACTATGCAGCCCCGCACGTCGCGCAACATTTTTGAAATGGAAGCAATTATAACGGGGATTGAGAATAGGCGTTCTCATTTAAGACCACAAACAACAGCAAATTAATTAAACTGCACTGCTGGATTTTTTGCATAAATATCATCAAAATGTATCCTTTGCTGAGTAAGCATTATTTTCATTTAATTCAGGTTCTTTATGTTGAGAATGCGTAATGTATATTTAAGGATTTTTAAAGCAATATAGATCAATGTTATGCCACCTTTTCCTATATGAATTAAAAAAATTTCATCTCGCCATTTGTAAATTCTACATATTATGTTGAGATGCTTGAGTGATAGTGACAACCAGATTGCATAGCAATAAATCTTAAAAGTTTTTCATTTTCGTATTATTTCTGCAGACTTGCTACATCGTTAAGGGTAACATCTTTTGCCTTCTTTAAGCAATGAAACCAAACGGAAATTTTTAGCAAATATATGTTTTAAATGGTAGTGGAGGAGGGCCGCCACTAAAACATCTGCCCCGGGCGGCAGCTTTCCTATTTACGCCGCTGTATATATATATATATATATATATATATATATATATATATATATATATATATATATATATATATATATATATATATATATATATATATATATATATATATATATATATATATATATATATATATGATATATATGGTAGCGGCAAAATGATTTCAAACAGAAACAGCCTATACAAAATTTCGCCTTTTATATTTTTCTGGAAGGTGTGTGGAGTTTCTGAAGGAATTTCTCCAATCCAATGTAGTAAATGTGCATTTCTATTATTCCATGATAAAAATACCTATGAATGTTTAAAGGTATTCTAGGAACGTAAGATACGAAGTCACAAAATAAACAAATCTCGGGTTGAGTGCTCAGACTGGCCTACATGAAATAAACTCTAAATGTCCTTGAAAGTAGAACTTTGAAATTAATTTCTTCTGAGATAATAACGTTGTGGTCTGAACGCTGCGCCTTTGAAATAGGCTAGTCATCATTTCAGTGATCTGTTTCACGTACTACCTAGAGTAATTCTCCATTATTACTCGAAAAAAAAAACGGAAAACGTGATACAATTGACACGCTACGCTGTAGGACAAATCAAGTAGTTAGTTTCTTTGACCTAAAGCGGGCCTTACACGATAGATAGTATCATATTATCAAAAGTATTGACTTGCGATGGTAAAAACGGACGTTAATGATGGGAATCCGGATTTTCGGTTTATCGAGCATCAAAAGTAGAAAGTGCAGAAGATATTGTCAATATAATTGACCGTGTAATGTAATTGATCGTGCAGGGAAGACCTCATTTCAGTTTAATTCGCTTGAAGTTGTTACGGGCTTCTAATTTCAGGGCATTTAGTCATAAAGAATGACTAATTCACTCGCTCACCTTGTATCGATCAAGAAAAAGATGTCCTTCGCCTCTTCTCTTGTAGTGTCATCTGGCAACAAGGTTGATTAGGGCTCTATAGGTGAATCAAAATTTTCATGAACTAGGATTAATATAGTTTGAAGTTTCGGCGGGATCACCGATAACATTTTGGACACGAAGCACGTTATTCCTCCTCAGAATTTGAGACATAACTCTCCTTACGTGCTATCGTAAAAGGGTTATCCAACTTTAGGCCATATATGAAAATCCGCTTGAGTAGCGTGGCGGGCCAAGTGGGTTACTTTTGAGATGACATAGGTGGAGATTCTGTAGACCTAGAGGACGCTTCGTAATAGACAGGTGGTAAAAACCGTCAATCAGAGCCTTATAGATGAAGTTATCATATTATATTTACTAATCGGGATTCACAATCAGAAGTGAAACTGGGACGTTTATCCGATATTAATCAAAGAGACGTCCTAGTAAACCTTCGTAGACGGGTTCACAAAGCATCGAATATTCCCACCTACCTTGACGGTAAATGTTAGAAAAGTCAAGATGGTCACCACAATCGGTGGAAAATAATAGACAGCTGTATCGCCCTTCCTAGGGTTTCGTACCTCGAAAGGAAAAAAACGGAACCCTTATAGGATCACTTTGTTGTCCGTCTGTCTGTCAATACCCTTTTTGTCAGGAAGGCGTGGAGGTATCAAGCTGGAATTTATATCAAATACTCAGGTCTACTGACCTATGGAACTGTGAAAAAATCAAGTCTTCTAAGCCGACGCAATCAAAAGATACAGCCGTTTATGCCGCAAATTTCCGCAAATTTTCGACACTCGCAAGGGAATCAAAACCTAAAGGGTACTTTCCGTGAACTCAGAATCTTGAAATTTTGCGCAAAGTTTGCGAAACAGTAAAGTTTTAGTTACATCATATAATAAAAAAAAATTTTGTACGGAACCCTAGTCCAACTCGGTTTTATTTTAGGCTCATCAGTATTATCTATCCATCTACCAAATGTGTTATAAACATATATCTTTTTGTGTTTATTTATGTGTTCACTTTTGTTTGATAACGGTGTGAAGCTACAGTTCTACCGGAGGAATATTGAGGAATATTGTGGAACATTGTTGTTGCTGTTGAGTGTTTCCGAAAATGTTCCAAAATGTTTCTTAAAATTTCTTTATGTTTCGGCAACAAATGTTGACTATGCCTACTTATCACTGGTTTCCATTTTGAGCAGTAAACTTCAAAATAAATTAGGAAACATGTGTGAACAAGTCCGTGTTGCTATCGCAGTGGAAACGTATTGAGAACGCAACTGGTAAATATTCGTGTCGCAGATTTTCAGTATGCAGTAAAGTACGAGAACGAATGAATATATAGCTACGTTTACATAGGAGGAACATTTTTGTTGCTGTTGCTTGTTTCCGTAAATGTTCCTAAATGTTCCTTAAAATTTCTTTTTGTTTTGGCAACAAATATTGATTGTTTCTACTAATCAATATGCAACTATTGACAAATTTAGTTGCTTCAGTGGAAACAATAAATTTACGTATGTTGCCCTAAGTTTCTACCCATGGCAACAAGGAGAAAAATTCAGCAACAAAATGTTCCTCAATGTTCCTCCGATTGAACTGTAGCTTTAAACTCACAGAATTGGAATTCACTCGATGGAAAGCTCATTTCATATTATCTGAAAGGTAATCTGACCTAAAGAAACTTTAAAAAAATTTATTGGGTAGAACAACAGTTGTATCTAAAAAAAAAGCATAATTATTTTTCTTTAATTCAAGGAAATTATCCAATTATTGCGTAACGAAACACATAACAATTTTCAAACTGAATAAGTGACATACATATGTTAATATCGAGTGCAAATAGTTGGGAGTTGTAGATAAGAACTGTAGACAAAATAAGGTAGAGTAATCCATATTGAATAATATATGATAATTAGTTAAGTAATGAACTATGATAATATATTATGCGTTATTTGATTTACCTTATAAAATGTTAATGCAACAAGTTATTAACTTCAGCGTTTATGAAATGTGCTTTTAGTACTCGAAGGCTTTTACGAAGAGAGATAATACAATGAAAATATAATTCTTTCTATAATTTAAAAAATACTGTTATACAGGGTGTTAGTGAATTAGTCCGGCAAATTACAGAGGGTGATTCTGTATGAAATAATAATGACATTTTACTATATAACTTTTGTCCTCAAATGCTTCGTTTTCCGAGATACATGTTGATGTTTTACTTAAAAACTGACTATTTAATTTATTGCACTGAAATCGGTCGAGTTATGCAAATGAAATTTCATAGGTTTTAAGAGGTAGTTATTGCGCATTTTCTGACATGAAATTAAGAATTTCATGTTCAACATGCGGGTAATGATCTACTAGCATCGCTACTAGATAATGTGTTGAAGTAATGACAAATACGCACCTTGACAGTAGATTGAATTGGAAAGTACTCATCAATAATCTAGTGTTAGAATGTTGAAAAAGACTTAATATTCTGAAAGTGGTGGCTAACCAGAAATGGGGTACCGACGGACCAACTTTAGTATTACTATATAAATCCCTTATCAGATCAGTATAAGACTACGGTGCTATAGCATACGATTCAGCAAGCAAATCCACTATCACCTATCTCGAAATCGTTCTCAATTCGGCTTTTAGGATTATTCTTGGAGCCTTTAGAACTACGCCGGTAAAAAGCTTACAGTGGGAATTGGAAAAACCTAGTTTAAGTCTGAGACGAAAACTTTTGAGTGGATACTACGCAGCAGCTATCCCTGCAAATAAGACAAATCCAACATTTCCATACACACACTCAAATAAACTAATAGGATATTTTAATGGTAAACCTAAGACACCTAGACCATTCTACGAAAGAATAAGGGCGTACTTTCAAAAAATCGACTTCTGTATACATAGAACCCTGGTTGGTAAAAATACCTAAATGTAACATAAGCCTAAATAGCTACGACAAACAGAATACAAACACCACTATCATAAAAGTCAAGCTAATTGAAATTCTGGAAACTTACCGCAACTACCAAAACATGTATACAGATGCCTCCAAAACCTCTTGAGGCGTAGGAGCAGCTGTGGTAACTGATTCGCAGAATTTCCTGTACAAACTTCCATCCTGCACAAGCATCCTCTCAGCAGAACTGTTCGCTAAACATCAAACCCTAAAGCATTTTAACGCAAACAACATCTGAAGAATTTCCTTCTCCTTACAGACTCCCTTAGCTCCCTATACCCCATTCAACAGATATACTCCAAAGTGTGGTTCAACATATCAAAAAAAACTCTTCGGGGCCGGAGAACAAGGTAAATACATCACCTTTATATGGATCCCATCTCATATTGGCATTAGTGGGAATGAAGAAGCAGACAAGTGTGCTCGTAAAGCTATTACAGATGACAGTCTTGATTTAAGAAGTGGTTGGTGCGAATATAAAAAGTGTTTTTAACCAAAAAACGATATCTTTATGGCAATCTCAGTGGACTGAAAGTGAGTCAAAACTCCGCGAAGTTAAGCCTATATATCAAAAGTGGAATTCCATTTCAAAAAACAGACATGAACAGGTGGTTATTTCGCGTCTACGTTTAGGTCATACTAAATTGACTCAAAGTTACTTAATGAAACATGAAGAAAATCCAATATGTGATTTATGTAATGTAAACATATCGGTGAAACATATCATTAATATCCTAAATATCAAGCTCAACGACAAAATTGTCCACTACCTGATGAATGCGAAGTCTATTTCAGAATGATAATAATTGTCATACACTAATCACACATTTGAAATTTATTAATATTATTGATTCTGTGTAATTACTGACTGTACGTACCGTCGCTAATATTTTTTTATGGTTGATGCGAATGTTTTGTACATACATTGTATAAAAAAAAAGATGTTTATTTTTTTTTCATGAAAACGGCGCACCATACGACAAAAAAGATAGAGACATTTTTCTCACAAATTGAACGAAAAATTCAAAAATGATTGTTTGTTTGAAATATCTCAGTGGCATCCCATTTTTTTCTTTAAAAAAATTGAGATCATTAGCCGTATGCACTCCAATGATGAACATAAAATTCTTAGTTGCATGTTAGCGAATGCGCAATAATTACCTTTGAAAACCCACCAAATTTCATATGGATATCTCTACCGGTTTCAGAGCAATAAATTAAAAAGTCAGTTTTTAAGTAAAACTGAACACACCGTATCTCGGAAAACGAAGCATTTGCGGAAAAAGTTATATGACACAATGTCATTATTTTTTCATACAGAATCACCCTCTGAAGTTTGTCGCACTTATTCACTAACACTCTGTATATCTCTGAATCTACTTGAATCTCCATAGCTAATAGTTGAACGTAATCGCTTGGGAAAATATTTAACGAATGAATGCATTATTTAAAGTTTGCCATCAAAACATATCCAAATTTCGTATAATTGATTTGATGTTAAAATCATGGCTGAATTTGCAGTATCGACGTAAAAGATTTTTTTTCTACAAGCGTGCGCTTTCAACCCTTTTCCCGCACGCATTTCAATTCGTAAAGAGTCACATTGCCAAACAGTGCGGGAAAAACCCCTGCTATTCCATTTCCGCACGCGTTTGCGTGCGGTAATGGAATAGCGGGGATTTTTCCCGCACGCTTTTATTAGAGAATAAACTGAATAATGATATGTCTCTATGCACCGAACGCCACCGACGACGTTACTATGGAAACGACATGTGAATTAACATAATATGTCATTAGTATGAAATTATTTGAATATATCAAATCGAATTTCATCGGTGTGTTAAAATCTCCGTTAAAATAAGCGCTTGTAGAAAAAATATTGTTCCTAACTCGTGCGGAAAGAGTCTTTTCCGCACGAAACTGCCTTTACCCGAACGACGCGAAGCGGAGTTCGGGTAAGCAGTTGAGTGCGAAAAAATCTCTTTCCGCACTTGTTAGGAAAATAACTATTAAGGGCTGAATTTAACGAAGATAAAATATTAAAACATAACGAACAAAAACGTTTACTCATTAAGGAATTAACCATCTACTCAGTGGTTCAGATAACTTGTTTCATTATAGTCCAACGTTATACACAAAAAACTCTGTGTAACCCACAAAAAACTGGGCGCGCCCTTATATTGATCCGCTAGCGATTTAAACCAAAAAGAATGATATATTTTTCACAAATTAGAATCATGACCAGCAATTTACTGTTTAATATATATCGTGGAATGTTGTCAAGTTTTCAAATTGGAAAACGTTTCAAGGAAATTTCAACATTGAATATCCAAGAATAAAATTAACGATCTCCCATAAAATTATATAGAATTCTGATTCCGCCTTCGCAGATATCACAAGGAGGATGTGTTGTAAGGCCTTGAATCTTTCTTATAGAAGTTTTGAATGAATTAATATCAGTTTAGTTTTAAATGAACACTATTATTTTCAGAGTGCAACTAGAAGTGACTAAAGAATAAATGGAACGATGAATGCAAGGAGATTTAAATCTGGGTCATCTGAGTAGCGCAAAAATAAGTCAACTGTTACGCTTGATAATTATGAAGTTGTGGTCGCCCAATGGTCGAGATTTAAAGAATGTTCTTGGGGTTCTATTGTCAAGGAGTATACTTATGTCATTGGTCTATCTCGTAAGGGGGGTCTTCCTCTACCTCTCTATTTATTCCAGGTATCTCTAATATTATCTTTGTCCATCTTCGACCTGTTGCCTAACAATATGTCTAGCCCATATTCACTTTGCCTTTACCATTTTGGTATATATATATATATATATATATATATATATATATATATATATATATATATATATATATATTTATATATTTATATATATATCTATATATATATATATATATATATATATATATATATATATATCTATATATATATATATATATATATATATATATATTGTCATTTATAACTTTGAGTTTTTAAAACGAAACAGCTTAAAATAGAAAACAAATTTTACTGAAAAAACTTTACTTCGTATTCAAAATACCTTGAGATTTAATATTTCATTCAACAAAAATTGCTGATCTATACATATTTCATAGTTTTCAAACACAAAAAACGAGATTTATCATTTACTAATGTTAATCCAAGAATATTAAACTTAATATGTTTCGAATATGGCATTTAGAAATTTATTCATACCTAAGTACATATTGTTGCAGAAAAAAATTTTATTCTAAAGGTGCCAATTACTAGAGTTAAGATGAGCTATCAGTCAATAGGGAACTCAAGAAATTCTACTTTGCAATATATTTCATTACAACTTTACATCTAAAAGATTGCTGAAATAATCGGAATATCTTTAAAAAGATATAAAAAACTAACTTTTCAAAGGTTGAAATAAAAATCTATTGAGTAAACGCGTTCCATCATAACATTGACTTAATCTCGTACTAAATTATGGTATTACAAAACAATCTACTTATTAGAAAAATTTAAAATAACAGAGAGGTTCATAGAGAAACTAAATAATAACAATAAGAAATTCATTTAGGGTTATTGGTAGGTACATTGAACAGATTAAGGAGAGGAGAAGGGTTAACTTCAATCTGATCATTAACTAGGTTTCCGGAATTTTTGTATTTATTGATGTATAGGGATTCCCAACAGTTAGTTTTGTGGAGACTATTTTCTAACTGTAATATATCATTATTGTGATAAAAGGTATGGTTTTTCTCGAATAAGATGGCACGCATAATTAGAGTCAGTTTTCTGGTTAATATAGCTACGTTGGTGTTCGTGTATTCGAGTTTTGAAATTTCTAATTGTAAGTCCTATATAGAATTTTTCAGAATTTAGTTTCTCTAGGAACCCCTCTGTTATGTTCAATTTTTCGTATAAATAGATTGTTTTGTAAAACCATGATTTAACACGAGATGAAGTCAATGTTATGACAAAACGCGTTTACTCAATAGATTTTTATCTCAATCTCTGAAAGTTAGTTTTTTATTTCTTCATAAAGTTATGAATATGAACTTTCACCAAGTAAATGCCAATTCAATTCAATATTTAAAAAGTTATTTGGATTCTCGGTAAAACAACGTTGACATCTAATTCCTTTCAAATTTGTTAACGACCTAATAAGTATATACAGGCAATGTGGTCTAGAGTCTAGACTCTAGACTGTTGAGTAAATGGGCTAGGTCAACCTCGGTACCGGGATTGAATTAAGAGGAAGGTATGAGAGTTAATGAGTTTTGGTGGTCAGTATGATTGATAGTTCGGTAATGACTTGTATGAAATTCATTAGCCTGTATATGCATGAGCTAAAAAAACCATATATGGCAATATTTTCATATATCGTCTGAATATCTATTTCAATTCCGGAAAATACTGTTTTTTTAAGAGTAGGCAAAATTACAGGATGAGCCTTGAAGAAAGATATTAAAAGGATTCAATTTGTTTGAAATACTTGGTGTATTTAAATTTGGTGCTGTCTTTCATAACACGAAGGTAAAAAAATTGTGGTTATTTTTCAGTACAATTTTAGCTACATTCACTTTTTGGATTGAAGTTCCTTGCGGCAGGCTTGGAGGAGATAGGGATTTCGCTGCGCGACCAAACTGAAAATAATGTGAGACTAAAACCGTAAGAATAAAACCGTAACGATAAAACCGTGACAGAGGTGACTCAAAAAATAAAGTCGCGTATAATACCTTTCTCTTTCTCCCTCTTTCTTTCCGTTCTTTCATCCCTTCTCTTTCTGATTCTGTACTGGACGGCGTTCCCGTTGTTCGAGAGTTACTACACAGGCGATTCACAATAAAGCCTGTTTCTTTTATGCATATAACTTTTAAAAAATTATTTTGTAATAGTTATATGCATAAAAGAACAGTTTACTATAGGAATCAGATATGGCATAATGAAAAGATAAAGCATTACAAATTTGTTCCATAAAATAATGACTACGTATAGTAGTTTTATATTCCATTATATAGCGTGGCGATACGTTACACTCTCGTTATATACAGTCTTTGTTCTACGTTGTATTGACTCCCGAGTACTGAACACTGGTATTCTATTACTCGGTTCGAATCCCAGACGTGACTCCAGGCTTTTTCCATTTATTCATTTACTATCTCGTTGCAGCTCTTGGCCCCACATTTCAATATTAATTATTTCAACTTGGATTAGTATACGTTATCACTTCTGTCGAGCGTCCCGAGACGCACATGTTCCTTTCTTGCAAATTGTGTTACTTCTATATTTTCTATAATGGTGATATTTTTTGTTAAAATTACATTTTGTGTTACATTGTTTTCGTCGTCTGCATCCTTAATATTTATCTTGATGCGCTCACTGTTGAAGACTCTTAATTTATTTGCTTTATAGTCAACGTCATATATTTTTAGAAATTCGACAATCTTACATTATTCTTCCTTAAAATGGAATTTTTCAACAAATTAATAATATATCACAAGACATTATCAAACCATTTCTGATTTGTGTCCCATATAAGCCATTACGCTATATGTAAAGCTACAGTTCCACCGGAGGAACATTGTGGAAAATTTTTGTTGCTGTTGCGGGTTTCCGAAAATTTTCCAAAATGTAATTAAATGTTCCTTAAAATTTCTTCAGTTTTTGGCAACAAATGTTAACTGCTCCTACTTGCCGCTGGTTTTCATTTTGAGCGGTAAACTTCAAAAGAAAATAGGAAACATGTGTAAAAAAATCCGTGTTTCTATCGCAGTGGAAACGTATCAAGAACGCAACTAATAAACATTCGTGTCGCAGATTTTCAATGTGCAATGAAGTACGAAAACAAATAAATATATAGCTACGTTTCCACCGGAGGAACATTGATGAACAATTTTGTTGCTGTTGCTTGTTTCCGTGAATGTTCCAAAATGTTCCTGAATGTTCCTTAAAATTGCTCTATGTTTCGCAACACATGTTGATTATTTTTACTGAATAATATGCAACTATTGAAAATTTTAGTTGCTTCAGTGAAAACAAGAAATTTACGTATGTTGCCATAAGTTTCCACCCTACCCTTGGCAACAAGGAGAAACAATCAGCAACAACATGTTCCTCAATGTTCCTCCGGCGGAACTGTAGCTTAATACTTTCGTATTTCTTTATATTAAAATTAATCAATTTCCTGAACAAATTAAAAATACATTTATTTAAACTTAGTTCCCAATAGGCATATCTTTTATGTTTAAATAAACGTGTTCTCATTTCTTAATATTAATTTCCATTAAGTAAAGGTTTCTCCGATTCACCTATTTTTTGGACCTATTTTTCAAGTGATAATTTTGCTGTAGCAGTTTCAATATGCATATTTTCAAATTCTTTTTCACTTCTGCTTTCCATTATCCAATAATCGCGAACAAGAAATCATGTCAATTTTATTTGGTCAGTGGTTATTTTACGTCCTCTGAATACGTCAACGAATCTTGACGAATTGAGTATCATTATTTCGTTTTTGTGCACTGAATACTACAGACTTCTCAACCATCCTACCTGAGGAAAATATTAAAGTACAGACGTGATTAACACTTCACAGATTCAAGGGGTGGTTCAGTTCTCAACATACCCGAATATCGTACAACCGGTTTTCAACATAATTTTCTTATATATCAGTTAATTTGTATAATGCTCTTGAAGATCATTTTGAAGTTTTGTCTCTTTATAGTTTTAAAAAAAGATTCAAGAATATATTTAGAATACTCATATGGGTAATCAGTTTTAGATTTCTCTATGAGAATTTGTGCAGGTAATTTTATGTATAAGGCTACTCATTTACTTTTGCATTCAATTTTTGAGGTTTCTTATTCATTTTCTTTACATTTGTCAGACTTATGTCTTTTATGTCATTATTTCCAACTGATGAACTGTGCCTTGAAAGTTAAGTGACAGCGAACGCCTGCTAATCTTTACCCTGAATACATTTCCTTTACTCTCTCTTTATTATATGTATGTAAATGTACGTGAGACAATAAAGTTATAATTATTCAAATCATGAAAAATATACAAGTTGATGGTCAATTCAATATACTACATAAAGTGAACAAGGAAAATTCTTCAATAATTTCAAAAAAAAATTCAAATCACATATGCCACAGTTGCAGAGCAGACATTGCATGTCAGGAAGTTATGTATTCTCCCAGCGGAATTCTGCATTTTCGATCTAAGCAGTGAATTGTCTGTTTTCAATATCCTTAGTGGAGGGTGTTCTGAGGATTTGTGAAGTCATTTCTTGCACTATGGCGCTTTTAGGGGGTTCATATACGTAATAAATTGATGGAAAATGATGTTCTTATCGGTGGAGCGCGGGACGCAATTGCAGAATAATTAATTGAAATTGCTCAAAAATCCGGAGGTGTCAAACAATTTCTTTAATAAAATTTCTTCAATTTATCGGTATTTCAACAACAAAAAATCCGACGCTCGCTATATGCCATACTTCTCCTGTAGGTGTCTAGGCCCGCCATACTTTTTTTTTATTACAGGCTGATTTTTTGAAAACAATTATTTTTATTATTCTTGTACAAAAATCACCACGCTATACCATTCTGATGGTCCAAAATACCCGCCATACCTCCTCAAACATGTAATTTTTTTAAATTCGAAAAACTATTTCTTTCAGTATGGCGTTAAATCGTGGTCAGTTTATGAAACAGTGAGACAAAATTATATTCGCCATACTTCTAGTGCAGTACAAAAGTGGTGCCTCACTTGAAAAATAGTAAATTTTAATCGTTTTTAAAAGACGCCTACTTATAGAAGCCGTGAAATTATTTTATTTTTGTATGGCATAAAAGGAATCAGATTGTTCCAATACGATTATTGGCACGAAAGACCGTAATAAACACGCTGCGATGTAAAAAAAAAATAAATAAATGAAACGATTCTTTACAGTATGGCATTTAAATTTTCGGAAAGTTCATAAAAAGTATGATTCAGGAAAATTTATCCCATTTATGATGAAGTCCAAAAGTGTTGCCATACTGTGAGAAATTGTTCAAATGTTGCATAAAGTTTTACAATTATTTGATCACATTGTACGTATATCACCTACCCTAAGGTATGGCATTACAACAATTATGTTTCTAATCATAAAAACAACTACTAGACCAAATTTCAAGGTGAAAGAAATAGTTCTTCGAATTTTAAAAAATTACATGTTTGAGAGGGTATGGCGGGTATTTTGGACCGTCCAAATGGTATGGCGTGATGATTTTCGTACAAGACTCATAAAAAACAATTGTTTAAATAAAAATTTGCCTGTAAGAAATAAATTTAAAAAAATTAAAAAAAAACATTTTCAAAAAAGTATGGCGGGCTTAAACACCTACCGGAGAAGTATGGCATATAGCATACGTCAGATTTTTTGTTGTTAAAATACCGATAAATTGAAGAAATTTTGTGAAAGAAATTGTTTGACACCTCAGGACTTTCGAGCAATTTCAATTGATTATTCTGTAATTGTATCCCGCGCACCACCAGTAAGATCATCATTTTCCTTCAATTAATTACGTATATGAACACCCCTAAAAGCGCCATACTGTGAGAAATGACTTCACAAATCCTTCCAGTATCTCTCGGTCTACCATTTATATGTACTTTTCAAAACTCAAGAAAATTATGACTGGTTTGAATGAGTGAGAGACCTGAGGATACATCCTTTTCCTGAGAAATATATTCTCACCGTTTCGATACCAATTATGCAATTGTTATTTTCCTGAAGATATCAAGTCAAAATTTAGCTCAATCACACACCCTTGGGCGGAGATAATTCCCTCAAGGTAAAAACATAGTTTTAAATTTATCTGTAACCCGTATATGTGTCTAGACTAGATCATATACAAGACAGAAATGCTTTTTCATTAAATGAAAAGTAGAGGTATTAATTGTTGCGTGTTTGTGGGATAGACAGGTTTTGACGATACATTTGGGAGCGGTGTTCGCCCTAAAAACACAAGTTCTATTTCACCTTCGAATAAAAAAACATTTAATTAGGTTAATAGGTGAATAATCTTGAACTGTGGATGATACTGCTAGATAATTGGGTTCTTTGTTCCGTTATGTGGCATGTGTTCTCATATTTATACGTTAAGTGTTTTCGGGGTTCTGGCAATTTAATTTCGAGATAAGCAATTTTGGCTTCGCCTTATACACGATGGTAAATAAATCTCGACATTTGATTATACTATGAATAAGATAAACGAATTATTGGATAATCGCCAAGCCCTCCTCTTGGGATATGAGTCGATTTCATTATATAAATTAGTCACTCTATTTAAACATTTCCTAATCAATTTGGAACATATTTTTCTATAAGAAAGTTAGTTCTCCAGCGATGAATAATATATTTTCAACCATTCATACTTCATGCAAAATATGTTTTTCATTAGCAACTATCAGGAAAAGCGAAAGCTTACAACGCTTCCCAAGAACCTCGAGATGATTTCAATAAATGGCGGTTTATGCTGGATTCAAGCCGCTGCAGTTATAGTCGATTAAAAACACATGAGCAGCAGAGCTCTTTCACTAAGGCAGCATTTCTCAACCTTTTATATACCCCTAACTCTGACATGTAATACTAAAAAAAAAGGTGTTTTGTTTGGATTGTGTGCAGATCATCATTTCATTTGATGTGTATCGCGCCTCTCCCCTAACCATGACATATAATAGTGAAAGAAAAGGCTTTCGTTTGAACTATGTGTGCAGATCATCATTGCATTTGTATCTCGCGAGCATAATACAATAAAATGTTATTCTTAAGAAAAAAAGGTCTTTTTTTCTTGTGACTGCTCGCAACCCCCCCCCCCTTCAATATGCTCGCGCCCACAGGTTTAGATACGCAACACTAAGGACTTTTTTCCGCGAGAAATGCATCGAGTCGAGTTGCGATTCGAACGGAATCAATTATGGTTTGAAACACCACGCAGTAATAGCAAGCCGAAATGAAAATTAGAAAGTGATTTAATTTCATTTAAAAAAAAAAATTTCATTCGCTAAGTGTATTGTGACCTGAAGCGGAGCAGATCGAGACGCGAACTGCATCGCCTACTGAAGAAACACGCTTTGATAGCAAACCTTAATGAGAATTGAAAAATAATTTCTTAAAAAAAAAATTACAAATTTGAGACGTGTATCTCGACCTTATAGCGAAACAGATTGAGATGCGATTCGAATGGAAAAGTCTCTGCGAAGTGTAGCACGGTTGAGGAAAATAGTAGTACTAACTCAATCTGCAGAAGATGTGGAATTGAGAAAAAACAATAGACACTACGTAAATATGACGGCTGTTGAAAAAAGTTACCTAAATTTTGATAGTTTAGTTATGCCTCAAAGGCAACCCCACATATTATATTTTAGCTCATTTGGTATAATGAGAGCAATAAATATATATATACATATATATATATATATATATATATATATATATATATATATATATATATATATATATATATATATATATATATATATATATATATATACTTTGTTATTAGTTTATTGTCAGTTGATTTTGAATATGAATTAGCGAAAGGAACATATACAACGACTTTTATGCTCTTTATGAATGATAATAAAACTATTTTACTTATATTTTTCTTCAATCTGATTGCTGGGGTAAAATTAAAATGAGTTCTTGTAAGAGTAGAGGAAATATTGTATAGATAGAGGAAATACGGTTTAAATAGAGTTAATTTTCTACTTATCTCGCGAAAAGAGTAGCATGAAATAGAGATCCACATATGCAGATGAGAAAGACTTTCTGAATGAATTTAAAACAGAATCTCTTGAGCAATTAGTTGAATTTCTGTAAGAACTATCAATTTGCATTTTAGTTAAAGAATCATAGCAACCAATCAAAAAATTCAATGAACCACTAAGTGGATATTATATGATTCTCTCTCTCTCTCTCTCTCTCTCTCTCTATATATATATATATATATATATATATATATATATATATATATATATATATATATATACATATATATCAGTGGCGGCTCGTGAGGTTTTGGTTTGAGGAGGCTACAAGAGGTGTTAAAAAATACACCATAGGCGAAAATTTTTAGGATTCCAAGGTCAACCGCCTTATAATTTAAAGAAAATCAAAGTAAAACAAGCACCCTAAGCTATTAATCTGTTTTCACTTTCGAGTGTCTACCTTGAGACCTACAACTCCTATTTACAATATTCACAAAACCTCTTCTCAGCCAATTAATCAATTCATCTATGCATCAAATTTTTTTTTTCACAAAATAGGTACCTACCTACCTACTTAACGAATTTGTTAACAGCTGGTGAGAGCAAATAAAATGTTATTATATATTTTTGAAGATTAGCGGGATTCTGCGATCTTTAACGTTAGCAAAATGATCTATAATATCCTCATAAAATTTTTTGTCTTTCGCCAAAAGTTTTACCAATTCCTTTTCAATATACAACAAACTAATATTTTTCAAACGAACCTGGCTCATTGAATTTCGTAAATAAGTTTTAATTCTCTTAAGAGTGGAAAACGAGCGCTCTACGGAAGCCGATGACACCGGGATAGAAACAATTAGACATAAGAGTTTATAAACTTGGGGTAAATCTTGATTCAAATCATTATCAAAAAGGTATTTAATAGTCCTCACATGATTTTCATTTTGCCCCAAAATTTCATTGTCATTATAAACAACACACAGTTCACTTTTTATGGCCACCTTATCAAAAAAAGTGTATTTTTGACATAAATTTTCCAAAAGGTTATCTGAAAAATTAGCCGAAAATCCGGTTAACAAATTTTTATTGAGTAAGTCGAAGAAATGCAGTTCTTTCAAATCAGAGAACCTTATTTCTATTTGACCCCTAATAGTATCCAAAATTTCATAAAATATTTGCATATAGTGAAGCTCCATATCTGCGTAACTGAATTTCTTTCGTTTTGGGCTAAATTGAGTCGTATCATCAGTAGTTTGAAATACAGAAAATAGTTTTTTAAAATAAACTTCTGCACGAAATTCTGAAATTTTTTCCAAAAGAAACTTGAGCCGATTTCGTGAGTAAATTACATCTGAAAACTTGTGCTGTAAGATTTGAAAAACTTTTTCTGTTTGTTCAAAAATTAATTTAAAGATGTTTAAAAAATATATGAATTCTTTATCTTGTAAGTAAGATATTAATTCGCGTGCTGTATTTAAAGTTACTTTATCGGTGAAAAATTCCTCACTTTCAACTAGGTATAGAATTAAATCCTCAAATCCTAAGCGGCCCCAAACAGAGACATTTTCACTAGTAAAAAGTAAATGCTGCCAACAAAATAATTTATTTTTTACCTGTGATCCGGTTAGGCAAGGGTGTCTCTCATAATTCCTTGTATTAAAACCGCGGTTTTGTTGTCTGTTACGCTGCACCAAATTATTTAATTCAGGGGTAGGTCGCAATGTTTTTATCAAAACTTTATCCTCATAACTTAGTGCACTAAAGTTATGGGATAACAAATATTCCACTAAATCACCATTGAAATTTTTGAAATTAACTTCAGTAACCAAACTCATTTTAAAACAATACGCGAGCAATATAAGTAAACACGCCGCCATTAGTAACTACGATCACACTACGAATTCACTCGATGTCACGCGAAATTCTATAGTTGTGATTGATCGACATTGTATGAGACTGGGTTCCTATCTGTGTTGCCATTTACATGTGTTTTGCTTTTCTATTGCAATGAAGTATTCATTCGGAGTATTTGCACCGTTGTTTGCTTTTTTGTGGCAGGCATAAAACGTTGACAATATACCTTTCTAAGCCTCCGCAGCGTTGGCACAAATCTTGAAATTAATGAAATTCAGTAAATGTAAATAACTTCTATCTTAATTAATAAATTATATTACATAATGTAGGTTGAAAGGAAGGTAGGTGCATAAAATAATATGATTTTGATTAATATGAATATGCTGACTATTCAATATAATATATTAGTGATACACGGAATATTATTGAGGAGGCTTAGCCTCCTTAGCCTCCTTTGACTAGCCGCTTCTGATATATATATATATATATATATATATATATATATATATATTTATTTATTTATATATATATATATATATATATATATATATATATATGTATATATATATATATATATATATAATATATAATATTTATTCGAATAGTTGTTGCCTGTGATCTATTTTAAACTCTTGATAAATTATTAGCAATAACAGGCTGGTTGAATCTTGGAAAAACTCGATTTTAATAAAAAATTTGAAGTTCCACTATGATATTCGTAATTGAAATTTCTTTGACATTTATTGATTTAAAAAAATTGAAAAAAAAACAGGGCTGCTTAGTATATGCTATTCAGTTCAATATTAACATTCAAAATTGTTATCACCAGATGGTAAGGGAAACCAAAGAAACCCTCACCTACGCAATGTTTGAAAATAATAATAAAAAGGGTACTATTTAATCTAACAACAAAGAAATGAGTCATGGGAAAACATTAAAGAAAGTGGAGTAGAATTATCGGTATAGACGCTTATATGGAAGCAGCCGTTGACACGTGTTTCGGACTCTTTGGTCCTCATCAGAACGGCGTAGCCAAGTATTGGATTGAAAATTTGAAGATGAAAAAAGTACAACAAAAACAATAATTAGATACGGAAGATAATAACACAATTGTGGTTTATTGTCTGAACTCTCCGGTTATGGGAGATTTGGTCAAACTTTGCCACGGAGGCGATTTAATGCTATCCGCGAGATCTAAGAACGAGTAAATAAACAATAACAATGAAATTTGTTGTGGTAAAATATTAAATAGGTAGAGCAAAATTATCGGAATAGTTCGTTTATATGAAAGTAGCCGTTTTCAATGAAATTTTTTATTTATTTAGAATTTCAAATCTTTTAAAAAGGGGTACTTACAGTTATAACAAAGTTTAAAACCCTCAGCTTAAGTTTAGGATCATTGCCATATTTTCAGCTTGCAATATTTAATTATTTATTCGAATAGTTGTTGCCTGTGATCTATTTTAACTCTTGATAATTATTAGCAATAACAGGCTGGTTGAATCTTGAAAAACTCGATTTTAATAAAAAATTTTGACGTTCCACTATGATATTCGTAATTGAAATTTATTTGACATTTTATTGATTTAAAAAATTTGAAAAAAACAGGGCTGCTTAGTATATGCTATTCAGTTCAATATTAACATTCAAAAATTGTTATCACCAGATGGTAAGGGAAACCAAAGAAACCCTCACCTACGCAATGTTTTGAAAATAATAATAAAAGGCGTACTATTTATCTAACAACAAAGAAATGAGTCATGGGAAAACATTAAAAGAAGTGGAGTAGAATTATCGGTATAGACGCTTATATGGAAGCAGCCGTTAACACGTTTTTCGGAATCTTTGGTCCTCATCAGAACGGCGTAGCCAAGTATTGGATTGAAAATTTGAAGATGAAAAAATTACAACAAACAAAATCCTTAGATACGGAAGATAATCACACAATTGTGGTTTATTGTCTGAACTCTCCGGTATGGGAGATTTGGTCAAACTTTGCCACGGAGGCGATTAATGCTATTATTAATGTATTAATTACTCGTTCTTAGATCTCGCGGATAGCATTAATCGCCTCCGTGGCAAAGTTTGACCATATCTCCCATACCGGAGAGTTCAGACAATAAACCACAATTGTGTGATTATCTTCCGTATCTAAGGATTTTGTTTGTTGTACTTTTACTTTTTTCATCTTCAAATTTTCAATTCCAATACTTGGCTACGCCGTTCTGATGAGGACCAAAGAGTCCGAAACACGTGTCAACGGCTGCTTCCATATAAGCGTCTATACCGATAATTCTACTCCACTTCTTTAATGTTTTCCCATGACTCATTTCTTTGTTGTTAGATAACTAGTACCCTTTTATTATTTTTTTCAAACATTGCGTAGGTGATGGTTTCTTTGGTTTCCCTTACCATCTGGTGATCACAATTTTTGAATGTTAATATTGAACTGAATAGCATTATACTAAGCAGCCCTGTTTTTTTCAATTTTTTTAAATCAATAAATGTCAAAAGAAATTTCAATTACGAATATCATAGTGGAACGTCAAATTTTTATTAAAATCGAGTTTTTTCAAGATTCAACCAGCCTGTTATTGCTAATAATTATCAAGAGTTTAAAAATAGATCACAGGCAACAACTATTCGAATAACTAATTAAATATTGCAAGCTGAAAATATGACAATGATCCTAAACTTAAGCTGAGGGTTTTAAACTTTGTTATAACTGTAAATACCCCTTTTTAAAAGATTTGAAATTCACAATAAGTAAAAAATTTCATTGAAAACGGCTACTTTCATATAAAACGAACTATTCCGATAATTTTGCTCTACCTATTTAATATTTTCCAGCAACTAATTTCATTGTTATTGTTTATTTACTCGTTCTTAGATCTCGCGGATAGCATTAATCGCCTCCGTGGCAAAGTTTGACCAAATCTCCCATACCGGAGAGTTCAGACAATAAACCACAATTGTGTGATTATCTTCCGTATCTAAGGATTTTGTTTGTTGCACTTTTTTCATCTTCAAATTTTCAATCCAATACTTGGCTACGCCGTGATGCTGAGGACCAAAGAGTCCGCAACACGCGTCAACGGCTGCTGCCATATTAGCGTCTATACCGATAATTCTACTCCACTTCTTTAATGTTTTTCCCATGACTCATTTCTTTGTTTTTAGATAAATAGTAACCTTTAATTATTCTTTTCAAACATTGCGGAGGTGTGGGTTTCTTTGGTTTCCCTTACCATCTGGTGATAACAATTTTGAATGTTAATATTGAACTGAATAGCATATTACTAAGCAGCCCTGTTTTTTCAATTTTTTAAATCAATAAATGTCAAAGAAATTTCAATTACGAATATCATAGTGGAACGTCAAATTTTTTATTAAAAATCGAGTTTTTCAAGATTCAACCAGCCTGTTATTGCTAATAATTATCAAGAGTTTAAAAATAGATCACAGGCAACAACTATTCGAATAAATAATTAAATATTGCAAGCTGAAAATATGGCAATGATCCTAAACTTAAGCTGAGGGTTTTTAAACTTTGTTTATAACTGTAAGTACCCCTTTTTAAAAGATTTGAAATTCTAAATAAAATAAAAAATTTCATTGAAAACGGCTACTTTCATATAAACGAACTATTCCGATAATTTTTGCTCTACCTATTTAATATTTTCCAGCAACTAATTTCATTGTTATTGTTTATTTACTCGTTCTTAGATCTCGCGGATAGCATTAATCGCCTCCGTTGGCAAAGTTTGACCAAATCTCCCATACCGGAGAGTTCAGACAATAAACCACAATTGTGTGATTATCTTCCGTATCTAAGGATTTTGTTTGTTTGTACTTTTTTCATCTTCAAAATTTTCAATCCAATACTTGGCTACGCCGTTCTGATGAGGACCAAAGAGTCCGAAACACGTGTCAACGGGCTGCTTCCATATAAGCGTCTATACCGTTAATTCTACTCCACTTCTTTAATGTTTTCCCATGACTCATTTCTTTGTTGTTAGATAAATAGTACCCTTTTATTATTTTTTTCAAACATTGCGTAGGTGAGGGTTTCTTTGGTTTCCCTTACCATCTGGTGATAACAATTTTGAATGTTAATATTGAACTGAATAGCATATACTAAGCAGCCCTGTTTTTTTCAATTTTTTAAATCAATAAATGTCAAAGAAATTTCAATTACGAATATCATAGTGGAACGTCAAATTTTTTATTAAAATCGAGTTTTTCAAGATTCAACCAGCCTGTTATTGCTAATAATTATCAAGAGTTTATATATATATATATATATATATATATATATATATATATATATATATATATATATATATAATAATATATATATATATATATATATATATATATATATATATATATACATATATATATATATATAATATTCATTTGGATTGGTTTTGTATCTGTATATTATAGATTGTTGGGATTTACTCGACGTATTTAATTTACTCGACGTTTCGGCTCTATTTTTAGAGCCTTTTACAAGAGTTTCATCAAGAGTCTGTAAGATAAAATATAATTTAAAACTAGTTTACAATACAAGGTTGATATTGAAAATGTACCTCACTACGGATCGTTTTGTTTTATTTTCTTTTGCTGTGGTAAGTTCCAGCTCGTGTGAACGACTGGTTTATGAATCCGAAAACAGGTGTCGAGTCTTAATCGTTTCACGTGTCTTCGCGTTATGCGCCTTTTATAATATTTGAGAATATACGTGCTCAAATTATTCACGTCTGAACGGTTATTGATTACATTTTGTAGATTTTTCTGGATATGTATCATTTCTAAATTTTTCTTTTCTTTGTGTTAGTTTCTGTTGCCAAGATTCTAGTTTTGTCGTAGTTGAAACTATGTCCGTCTGTTTGTTTGTGTTTATTTAGTGCCGTGATCTGTGTTTTTGAATATTTATGCGTTTTAATTCTTTCTTTAAGTGTTGCATTGTTTGACCTATATATGTCTTATTACAGTTGTTACATGGGATTTCGTATAACTGTGTGTGTCTTGTCCATTAGAGGTGTTTTTGCTTTTGAGTTTTGTGTAAATTTGTTTTACCTGGTTTTGTGGTTTGTAGGCTATTTTATTTCATATGGTTTTAGTATGTGACTTATTCTTTGTGATAGTGAGGGTATGTATGGCAGTGTTATGTATTTGGATGTTTTGTTGTTTTCATGTTTGGTGTTTGTTTGTTCTGTGTTGTATAATTCATAAGTTCTCTTTTTTGTTATTTGGTTTATCATCAATTGAGGATAACCATTTTTCTGTAGTAGTGTGTTTGTCTGTTTTAGTGTTTGTGGTCTAAGAATGGGTGATGTCAGTTTCAGGCTTCGGTCGATATAATTTGTTATGATGGCTATTTTTTGTGAAATGGGATGGTTTGATTTAAAGTGTATGAGTCTGTCGGTGGATATGGGTTTCCTATACAATTTAGTGAGGATCTTATTTCCGTGTTTAATTAAAGTCATGTCCATAAAATTAAGTTGGTTGTCTTTCTCTTTTTCCATTGTGAATTTAAGTTTTGGGTGGATGTTGTTGAATTTATTCTGTATTTGTTGTATCTGGTCCTCATCTGCCACTAAAAGGCAGTCGTCCACGAATCTTTTGTAGAGTGTAATATTTGTCTCTGTTTGTTGTATTATCTGTTCTTCCATGTATTCGATTGCCATTTGGGCGATGGTGGCTGATAGCGGGCTGCCCATAGCTACGCCTTCTTTTTGTTGGTAGAATAAGTCACATACTGAAACCATATGAAATAAAAATAGCCTACAAACCACAAAACCAGGTAAAACAAATTTACACAAAACTCAAAAGCAAAACACCTCTAATGGACAAGACACACACAGTATACGAAATCCCATGTAACAACTGTAATAAGACATATATAGGTCAAACAATGCAACACTTAAAAGAAAGAATTAAAACGCATAAATATTCAAAAACACAGATCACGGCACTAAATAAACACAAACAAACAGACGGACATAGTTTCAACTACGACAAAACTAGAATCTTGGCAACAGAAACTAACACAAAGAAAAGAGAAATTTTAGAAATGATACATATCCAGAAAAATCTACAAAATGTAATCAATAACCGTTCAGACGTGAATAATTTGAGCACCGTATATTCTCAAATATTATAAAAGGCGCATAACGCGAAGACACGTGAAACGATTAAGACTCGACACCTGTTTCGGATTCATAAACCAGTCGTTCACACGAGCTGGAACTTACCACAGCAAAAGAAAATAAAACAAAACGATCCGTAGTGAGGTACATTTTCAATATCAACCTTTGTATTGTAAACTAGTTTTAAATTATATTTTATCTTACAGACTCTTGATGAAACTCTTGTAAAAGGCTCCAAAAATAGAGCATATATATACATATATATATATATATACATATATATATATATATATATATATATATATATATATATATATATATATATATATATATATATATATATATATATATATATTAAGTGGATTATTTCCTGACCTGTTATGATTTATTAATGTATAATTCTTGGGTGTAGGTCATTTATAACTTGAAGAGAGTTTTTCTCTAGGTTTCAATGATGAGCAATATTTACGCGTTTCGGCGATCAGCCATTTTCAAATCAAAATTTATTATCTAAAAACAACAAACAATTGGTTTCACAAATACATCAAAAATTAAAATTAATTATTACTTACGTATAAATTTAAGTGAAAATTCATATATGGAATTGATAACAGTACGAAGCAATCAATGTTAATACACTTCAATGGTTAAACTGTGAGCGGCAGCGTATGCATGATGATCGCATATGGAAAGACAGTTTTTATATAGTATCCTTGTTTACATGATAAAGGGCATGAAGCATCTGATTTTTCATTCAAAATCCAAAACTAATAAAAATTAGTACATAATCCAAAACAAACTCTGCAACAATATCTGTTCTATTACTAAAATGAAAATTAATTTCTTACACTGGGGTTGCGAAAAAACAAAAAATACAACAAAATAAACAAAACAAAAAAAAAAAAAAAAAAAAAAAAAAAAATATGAAAGTGGAAATAAAATTGCAATTGTATTATTGAAAAAGATTTTGATAAGTGTGAATAAAGCTATCTAATTGTGTTCTCGAATTAATTGAATTTTTGTCCAAATTTATTTCCAACATTTCCAAGAATGTTCTTTGTGTATTGTTTTCCTCAACAGCAAGGATTTTAGTGTTGTCGAAATCGAACGAGTGTAACTCATCTACTGCGTGCTTTGATAGAGCAGTGCATTTTTTATTGTTGATTACCGAATATCGATGTTCATATAATCTTTTGTGTAAGTATTGTTTTGAGTTACCAATATACGTTCCATTGCAATCCTTGCAGTCAATTTTGTAAATTGTATGTGTTTTGTTTCTAAATTCGATGTTAGGTTTGAGTTTAGTGAAAAAATTTTTTGTAAAATTATTAGGTTTGTGTCCTATTTTGATGTCATAGTTTCTTAGGCAATTATCGATTTTTTGTGAAAGAATTGGAATGTATTCAACAAGTATTAATGAAAAATAACTATCCAAAATACTATTTTGAACCTATTATAAAAAAACGCATTCATCAAATTTACAATAGCACAAATTTTAATAATAACAGAGATTCAAAGAACACAAAGTATATTGGACTTGAATACATTCCAATTCTTTCACAAAAAATCGATAATTGCCTAAGAAACTATGACATCAAAATAGGACACAAACCTAATAATTTTAAAAAAAAAAAAAAAAAAAAAAAATTTTTTCACTAAACTCAAACCTAACATCGAATTTAGAAACAAAACACATACAATTTACAAAATTGACTGCAAGGATTGCAATGGAACGTATATTGGTAACTCAAAACAATACTTACACAAAAGATTATATGAACATCGATATTCGGTAATCAACAATAAAAAATGCACTGCTCTATCAAAGCACGCAGTAGATGAGTTACACTCGTTCGATTTCGACAACACTAAAATCCTTGCTGTTGAGGAAAACAATACACAAAGAACATTCTTGGAAATGTTGGAAATAAATTTGGACAAAAATTCAATTAATTCGAGAACACAATTAGATAGCTTTATTCACACTTATCAAAATCTTTTTCAATAATACAATTGCAATTTTATTTCCACTTTCATTATTTTTTTTTTTTTTTTTTTTTTTTGTTTTTTTTGTTGTTTATTTTGTTGTATTTTTTGTTTTTTCTCAACCCCAGTGTAAGAAATTAATTTTCATTTTAGTAATAGAACAGATATTGTTGCAGAGTTTGTTTTGGATTATGTATTAATTTTTATTAGTTTTGGATTTTGAATGAAAAATCAGATGCTTCATGCCCTTTATCATGTAAACAAGGATACTATATAAAAACTGTCTTTCCATATGCGATCATCATGCATACGCTGCCACTCACAGTTTAACCATTGAAGTGTATTAACATTGATTGCTTCGTACTGTTATCAATTCCATATATGAATTTTCACTTAAATTTATACGTAAGTAATAATTAATTTTAATTTTTGATGTATTTGTGAAACCAATTGTTTGTTGTTTTAGATAATAAATTTTGATTTGAAAATGGCTGATCGCCGAAACGCGTAAATATTGCTCATCATTGAAACCTAGAGAAAAACTCTCTTCAATTTATAAATGACCTACACCCAAGAATTATACATTAATATATATATATATATATATATATATATATATATATATATATATATATATATATATATATATATATATATATACCTACTCTATAAAAAATTGTACATGTGAATGAAGATGAATTACTATATATAAATGAAAAGGTGTGAAGCCGATTATTATAAGAGGATAATAAAGATAGTATTGTGATATCGAAGAATATATTTCCAACAACGACGTAATCAATATTTTATAGTAGATCTTCAAATAACCAATCGATGTGAATTCCTGAATTTTCTACATAACTGAATTTCAAATACTTTTGGCTGATATGGAGAATTAACATTTCTGAATTCCTTTTCCATTATTATTCAAATTTCAAATGTTCTTTGTATATGATACGATAGAACTGATTGATCTAGGTATATAAGAAGAATCTGACTCTGAACGAATCAATTTCAAAATTTGAACTCATTAAATTCATTTTACTTAACTTCTGCAATCGAATAACCTTCTGAATTTTGTATAACATATGCCTGCATATGCATTATCGGCATTTAAAATATTCAACCGTGAACCCACCTGTATTTTTCATATTTATTCCTATTTTAGTCAGTTTGTTATATGGGCTGAAGATGAACGTAGGTATGACTGAAGCCAGTTCGCTAAATATATTAAAAATTAAAAACAAACCAGGTAATGATTTATTAAATGCTATATATAATAATATATGGATTTGTTGAAAAGGAACCGTTTAGATGTGCTCTAAATGAATTCATACCTGAGTGTCATACGTGAACTCTTTTCTGATATAGAGAATCTCTTTAACTAAACAACTTCTGTATACAAAAAAATGTCGAGATATATATGCGAATTTATTCTTTGAATGGTTCTCAAGTTTCTCGGGCATACTAAGTATAACCAGGTTTATGGAAACATAATTCCATAAATTTGATTCATTTGTCTGACAGTACAGTTTGTTGTAATGAGTGCGAATCAATTTATTCGTTGGAAACATATGTTCAACGGCAGGTATTAAGGTTATTCCAGTTTACTCATGATATACGACCGATTCTTCAGTGTTTCTTATTATGTCGAGGTCTTCAAGCATACGACTGAAGAAAAAGAGAGAGATTGCGACAAAATTGATCATTAATTGAACATAATTGGAAAATGATTAATGAATGTTCCTTTAATACATTCCGTTTGTTTAGAAATAGAAAAATAATCACATGTGTGGAAAATAAAATCCTACATTCACTGGAATAAAAATTTTCTGCTCTTTCGGATACAAATTTCATGGTGCAGTATTGTTCAATTTCAATATATACATATATATATATATATATATATATATATATATATATATATATATATATATATATATATATATATATATATATATATATACACTCAGGTGCAGAAAAACGCAACAAGTTAATATTTGGTAATATTTGAGAACTCATAGTTTTTTCATTTATAGTTCAATTTCTAAAATTTTTTTAGAACACTGTAGATGAAATTATAAACTTTCACATGCACTTTTAGTCTTTTGTTGAAAACTGGCTTAGGAGTTATTATACAAGGTTAATCAGAAGTTTTTTATTGAACCCTAATTTTAAAACATCCTGTGGAATAATTTCATGATCAAATTCTTTCAAAATACCAGTTTTTCCCAAGAACCATTCCTTTTAAACATTTTGTTTTTTGGTTCTTGTCTTTAAGTGCACTAGTTTGTTTTTGAGAGATAAAAGATCTCCAAACAACAGTTTTCTCGATTTTGAGAAATGTTAAATTTTGACGAGATAGCTTTGCTCATTGTGCCATAATCTCAGTTTGATAGCTCAGTTTATGAATCTAGCAATGAGAAAGCAACAATATATCGGTTATAATAAAAAGCAATTATTGCAAAATTTGTTTATGCAAATTTATTAAATTCAAATTAGAAATAAAACTTCAAAACAAACCAAATCAACTGTATCCGCAATAACTTGAAGAAACATACTTTTTGCAACAAATTCAGATTAATATTTTGTATTAGCACCTCTAGCTCTTATTACTGCCTGCATACGTCGGTTCATACTTTCAATAAGGTGACGAATAGTATCTTGAGGAATATTTTGCCATTTCTCCTGAATCACTGAACGAAGCTCGTTTATCGTAGCCGGTATACTTCGCGATCTCGGACTCGCCTACCAAGCATGTCCCACACATGCTCTATGGGGTTGAGATCAGGCGAATATGCTGGCCAGTTTATTTTGTTAACACTTACTTCCACGAGGTATTGTGTGACACAAGTTGCAGTATGTGGACCAGTAAAAATTACATTTCATAACGTAAACCGTTGATGACAAGTTCATTTCGTTCTTTTAAATGAACTAGTGCACTTAAAGGCATGAACCAAAAAACAAAATAATGGAAAGGAATGGTTGTTAAAAAAAATTGGTATTTCGAAAAAATTTGACCACGAAATCACTCCACAGGATGTTTTAAAATTAGGGCTTAAGTTCAAACTCCTACTTAACTTCGTATATTGTCCAATGAGCCAGCATTTAGCAAAATACTGAATAAGCAAGTTAAAAAAGATAATTTTATCTACAGTTTAGTAAAAAAATTTTGAAAATCGAACTGAAAATGAGAAAACTATGAGACCTCATATTTTGCCAAATATTAACTTATTGCGTTTTTTCTTCACCTGAGTATATATCGCACCCTTAGTGATACAAGGGCATAATACGAAATAGAAGTTTTGTGGGAAATCGCGTTTAAAGATTCAGGTTTCCTACATTTCAGCTTATTTTTCGTATAAAATGCTTATTATTTGTGTTATAAATGTGAAATTCTGCTGATTTGTTCACTGATTCAATTTTTTTTGGATATTTCATGTGATTAAGGGTCTAATAATAGATTTAACATAAAACAATTTATATACTATAAGGAACCAATAAGATATAATTCCTTTTAACATCGTTTCTTTTCCGCAATATAGAGATCTATTATGAATTACACCCAACAATTTACAACATTTTGTATAATATAACGGTGCAACTACAAATTATTCCATATAACACAAAATGTTCAGAACAGAACTCTCCTGTTTTTTTCTCATAGAAGGGCACAAATACGAATTGCACAAAGCTTGAACGATCTGCCTTCGACAAGTATGGGCACGTTACTGATTGCGACCTTGTAGCTGTAAGAACGGTAGACGCGAGGGGAGAGTGTGAGAGAGGCACAAATGCAGTTACCGAGTCATGATTGACATTTTTCTCGCTCTGTCAGTGCTAACCGGTAGATGATTCCATCTTGTGCCCGTATCATTTAAAATCACACTTTACAAAAATTTTGACTTGAGCCCTTATATTATTGAGGGTGCGATATATATATATGTATATATATATTATTATATATATATATATATATATATATAATATATATATATATATATATATTTATATATATATATATATATATATATATATATATATATATATATATATATTATATATATTTATATATATATATATATATATATATATTGTTGTATGCCTCTGGGGACACTGACCTCAGAGTACAACATACAGGGCTGGGAACTTCAAATTAGGGACACTGCTCTAATTACTCCAGTTCTATCTATCACTCCAATTATATCCTATCAGGACTTCTGACACCAGGGATAGCTATATATTGAGATACTCCATAAACTACTTACACGTAGACTTGGTAAACCTTACTCATGAGGCACTTTAGCACTTATGGCTTTATTCACTTTATAGCACTTGGGCTTTATTCACTTTTATAGCACTTATGGCTTGCACTTTTCATTTATTTATTTGTGTAATAATAATCGTAGAGATATATTGAATAACCTTTATTAATAACCAAGAAAATGAAGCCGCGATAAAAAAATCGATGATAGCCTGGAAGATTGGCGATTTTGAAAATTAGTGCATCTAAAAAAGAACAGAAAAACAAAGTATAACTGTTCTTTTCTGCTATAAATTCATGTGCCTGGAGCATCTAATTCCACTGTTGCTCAGGATGCAGCTTGAAAATTGAATACTTGATTCAATCTTGTTTTCAGTTTACGGTAGCCTTTATGTTCTTGGGTACTCTACTTTTGTTATTAAGTTATATACTTATAATAGTTATCTGTTTTTTGTTTACTTCATTTCAGAGTTTTGTTCTTCTTTTTATTTCTCTAATGAAAATGTATGATTTTAATTGAAGAAATTTAAATTTTTTTAATGTTTATTATAGGACTGAAGTTATGGAATAAAATAAAAATTATCAAAATTTGTCAAAGAAGTGTATTACTTAATCAAACTCTGAAATAATAATAAAAATATTGCACATTATAAAACAATTATTAACGTTTAATTGAAATTGGTCTCTGAAACCGATGTTAGCTACGGTGTACTACGAACGTATGTTAGTCACGGAGGGTTAATGATTATACTTCCAATACACTTATTCACAATATGCGTAGATATACAATGGTTAACGTAGACTTATTATATTATGGTAAACAAAGATGAACCATGCGTTCGTTTTGGAAATAGAGAATGAACTGTGCTTTTGCTTGAGAACATGAGAAGAACTGTGCTTTTGCTTGAGAACATGAGAAGAACTGAAACTGCGGGGGAAATGCCGCTGTTTATATAATATTTTGTGATGCTGACCTAAGCATTCTTATATTTAAACAAAGGGTCCATTGTTCTAAAGTGTTACAACATCTCGGGGGTTATATAAAATTTTTGTCATTTCTTAATTAAACAAAAATTGAACAATGTTCATAATACATCAATATTCCTTATAATTAATATTGAAATTATATAATGCAATTTTTTTTTTATTTTTATTTTTTATTTTTAGGCACTTTGTATTTTAGCTTTACTTAGTTTTTTATTCTTCCTTATTGAAAGGGTTGAGGATTCATCATCTGAATGTACAATTGTTTTCTTCATTTTCAATTGGTAAATTACTTGTGTAAGTTACACAAAATGGTTCTACTTTATGTGTTGATTTTGTATTACATTGATTATAAATATTAAAACAAGGTAGACATTTCACTTTTTTCTGATTCTCTTGAGAAACAACATATTTTTCTTAATAAATTAATAATTCCAATCCATTTCAAGAAGTTATAAATAAGTACAATTATTACAATTCCAGTTATTATTGATAAAATAGTTGTGGACCAATATGACTTTTTTATTATAAATGGTTGATTTAATTGGGCTTTTAAATTGTTCATCAAATTGAGTCAATTTACTCTGTGCATATTTTAATTCATTTAAATCTAAATTAGATAGTTTCAATGGTTCTAATTCAATTCCATCAAGTGTAATATTCTTTTTCAATTTTTTACAACAATCATCCTCATTAATATCAGTTAATGGAATTTGATAATATAACTTTTGTGACGAAACATTTGTTTCAACTTCTAAAGCAACATTTAAAGTAAATGCTTTACATTTCTCTGTTATTTCAAATATACCAATATTTTTTATAACTTCTATTTTTGGTGATTTATCTTCACATATAATAGACAATTGTGTTGGTGTTGAAATACTATAAATCCATTGATTATTTCTAAGTTTGTGCCACATTTCAAGATTTGCTATAAAATTCTTAATTTTGCATGATTTAGGAATATTTTGATTAATATTCACATTATTGAATAAAGTTATTTCACAATTTTTATCATCATTGTTTATCTTTTTCATAGTTAATAATCTCTCACATAACCAATTTGTTGGTATTATTTCATAACAATTATTCAAATCATCTAATGTAAAATAATATTGTTTTTCTGAAGACATAATTAAATAAGGTTTAGTTGGTTCAATGTATGAAAATAATGTTTGGTCTTCTTTATGAGGTACTGGGAGTGAATACATTTGGTATAAATCATAATTATGTTTAGTTACTACTGGTATATCAAATGCTATTACTAATAATTCATTACTTATAAATGATTTTAACTTAATTATTTTATAATAGAAAAATATATTTTCAATAGTCACAGGAATCGGTAATGAATATTTTATTATAATCTTTTGTAATTCATGATATAATATTTCCGGAGGTAAAATATTATAATTCACAATTCCATTTGAAATAAGTGAAAATGTCATTGACGTAATTATCTAGTAAATTATGTAATTAATCGGTCAACTCGATAAGAAGGAATGAATGATAAGATAGATGAATTTCTGTTTCAAAAATAGTTTTCACCTCTTTAATTTCATTTTGTAATTTATTGAATATTTTCAAATTTTTATTTAAAGTCATTATATTTTCATTCATTCTTGACATTGAATTATTAAAATTTGAAATAGTTTCAGAAATTATAGAAATTTGTTGCTGCATTAATGTTTCAGTTTGTTTCTGATTATTAATTAATTCGTTTATAGAATCAGTATAAAATTCTGCATCATCTGAATCTGGGATGCCAAATAACCATTTAAATGCGTAAGAAATTCCATTTATTATTCCGCGTCTATAACGAGTTCGAACAGTGTTTATTCTATGAGCGATTATATTGAATGCTTTCTTTATGTTTGCTAGTTTAGTATTGATATATCGAAGTTGGTTAATGCAGTCATTCGTAATATGTTGAGAATGTGCTAAATTGCATATATTATCCGATATCATATAGTACTTTTGTATTATCTCAATTCTATAGTCAATGAACGTAAGATTTATATATGTCAGTAGCGTATGCTTTTCATTTGATATTTGGGTTTACCTAAATGTTGAAATAATATTCCTGATGACTTATTTATATGCGTTATCTCATATTCTATATTATCTGTTGCTTGGACCAGGTTTGGGTGATATAACATCATCTCCAGGATCGTCAAGAGAAGGATCATTAATTGTAAGGTCATCGATATTTTCGTTTTCTTCATTTTCTTGACCTTTGTCTGAAATATCATTATAAGGTTTTAATTGATTGAAATGATATGTTTTCAACTTATTTCTACCTATTTCAATAGTAGCAGTTTGAATTATTATGTATTTGAATTATTTTATATGGTCCTTTATAATTTCTTGATAGTCTTTTATTCGTCATTTCTTTGTTGACTATCATATAATAAAACTTTATCATTCTCATTAAATTTATAAGTTCTACAATGATTTTTGTCATAATATTCTTTCGATTTTTCTTTTGATTTGATTTGATTTTCTCTAGCTGATTCGCGTATTATCTTTAATTTTCTTGTAATATCGTTTGCTAAGTTTGAATAATTTGGTTTTTGTACAGGTTTCATCATTTTATTTGGAATTCTCGGTTGTTGACCTAATACTATATCATATGGAGTTTTCTGTGTACTTGTATGAATAGTAGTAGTATAAGAATAAATTGCTAAATTTAAAAATTCGTCCCAATTATTTTGGTCTTTATTAACGTAACACTTGAAATAATCTTTTAAAGTAAGATGTGTTCTTTCTAGACTTCCATTTGTTTGTGGATGATATGGTGAAGTTAATTTATGATTAATATTCATTAATTTATTTAATTCTTTTAATGTTCTCGATGTAAATTCAACTCCTTGATCAGATAAAATATTTTCAGGAAATCCGAATTGTGTGCAAAATTTTAAATAAATGAATAGACGTATTTTCTGCGTCATGTGTCTCCATAGCATATGCTTGTATATATTTTGTTAAATCATCTTGTATGGTTAAATAAATCGATTACCATTTTCCGTAAT
Source organism: Cynegetis impunctata (assembly GCA_030704885.1). Classification (NCBI taxonomy): domain Eukaryota; kingdom Metazoa; phylum Arthropoda; class Insecta; order Coleoptera; family Coccinellidae; genus Cynegetis; species Cynegetis impunctata. Next base: position 427,407 of record JARQZK010000780.1, on the reverse strand, counting down.
TGTTAAAGGTCCAACAATATCTAATGCTATCTGTTCACAAAATTTAGAAGAGGTCGTAGTTATTTGCATTGGGCTCTTATTTATTCTGAAGTCTGTTTCAGACATTTGACATATTTTACAATTTTTAATATAATCACGAATTTCTTGTTTCATATTTTCCCAATAAAAATTTTCTTTCAATTTATGATAAGTTCTTTCGAATCCTTGATGTCCTGCTAACGGTGTATCATGATTGTCATATAAAATTGTTTTATTAATTCTTTATCAGTTATTAAAATTCGATTATTTTCTAAAATTTCATATTTCATATCTTTGAAGAGAAAATATAGTAAACTATCAAAAGTATCAGGTTTAATTATTGTATTCATTATAGGATATCTGTTATTATAAAATTTATTTTACTAACATCATCTTTATAATTATGCAATAATAATAATCTTAAATTGAATAGACTCTTGAATAAATTTTCATATGTAGCTGATTCATCTATAAATTCTTTTATGTAGGTTACGTACAATGTTTGATTTTCAAGTTTCTTAACAGTTATTTCTGAAATTTTGTTATTTTTTTGGTATATTTGGAAATTTTTTCATTCACATATTCTGAAAATTGGTTTTCTATCAGATTGATCAGTAGAATAAGGTAAAACAAAATTTTTTAATTTTTTCTAACGGGATCTTGACTTTATTTGTTTTCGGAACCCGTATATTTTGTTTGATGAAATATTTTAAAGTTTTCGAAGGTTAATTCATCAATATTTAATTTATTGTCACTTTTCATTCATTTCAATGTCTGAATCTGTTTCGCTTATTTCTTGTAATGCATTAGCAGTTTCTGTAGGTATTCTACTTAAAAAGTCGGCATTCGTATTTTCCTTGCCTTTCTTATATTTTTTATTTCAAAATTGTAATCTAGTAATAAATTCTGCCATCTTGCTAACCTGCCTGAAGGATCTGTACAATTTTTTAAATATATTAATGGTTTTATGATCCGTTACGAAGTATATTTTATCAGCTCCGAATAAATAAGGTCGAAAATGTTTACACGAATCAATGATTGCTAACAATTCTTTTTCTGTTGTAGAATAATTGATTTCACTTTTAGTAAGCGTTCTAGAATAATATGCGATTGGTTTATCTTTTTCCAATTTCTCCTTGCGATAATACTGAACCTAATGCTTCATTAGAGCAATCTGTAGTTAATATAAAAGGTTTATTAAAATTAGGATAACATAGTAATGGTTCATTAGTTATGATTTCTTTCAGTTTATTGAAAGCATTTTCTTGAGGTTTATCCCATTTAAAAGCAATATTTTTGTGTAATAATAAGGTTAATGGTTTGGCTATTTTTGAAAAATCTTTTATAAATCTACGATAATAACCAATAAATCCTAGGAAACTTTTTATTCCTTTCGCGGTCTTAGGTGCTTTTAAACTTGTTATAACATCTACCTTTTTTGGATCTGGTTTTACTCCTTGGTCAGTAATTATGTGACCTAAATATGTTATTTCTTTATGTAAAAATTCACACTTATCTGGCTGTAATTTTAAATTATGCTGTCTTAATTGTTCAAATACCTTTTTCAATTTATTATTATGGTCTTGTAATGTTGATCCATATACAACGATATCATCTAAATAACAAAAACAATGTGATCCTTGTAGACCTGATAATACTATATTCATTAATCTGGCAAAAGTAGAGGGAGAATTACGCAACCCTTGTGGCATTCTGTTAAATTGATAATGACCTGAAGGTGTACTAAAAGCAGTTTTCTCTTTATAATCTTCTTCCATTTCTATTTGATAAAATCCCGATGCTAAATCGAGTGTCGTAAAATATATTGAATTTCCCAATTGATCTAAAATATGATCGATATTTGGTATGGGATAACTATCTCCAATAGTAATTTCATTTAATTTTCGATAATCGATTACTAATCTCCACTTTCTTCTACCTGATGCATCTAATTTTTTCGGTACTATCCATACTGGACTATTATATGGTGAATATGAATTTTCAATTATTTTATCATTTAGCATTTTATTTATTTGCGTATTTACTTCTGTTTCGTGTATTTTTGGATAACGATATTGTTTTGCATTGACTGGTAATTCAGTTGAAGTTATAATTTTATGTTTCAATGTTTTTGTAGAAGTTAATATATCTCCTGGTAAATGAAAAATATCAGCGTAGTGTTGACATATTTGCATCAAAGATTTTTTTTCTTCATTATTTAAATGTGACGTTCTTAAATTTTCATATAGAGTTTTCTTTCTATCATTCATGTTTATTTTAGTTGAAAGATTAATTATTTCTTGTGGAAGAATTTCTTCTAGTTGTACCTTTGGTTTTTCAATTTCCACTTCAGCATGATTTAAATTTAATATAGGAATTAAAGCTTTTT
>JARQZK010000780.1:417500-420000 GCA_030704885.1 Cynegetis impunctata | reverse complement strand
ATGAAAAAACAAGAAATATCCATGTGAAAATAGCGATGGTTTAAATTTAATCAAATTTCGATAGTTCCGTTCTGCCTCGAAAACCATTTCAGATACCAACTTTCTGCTCATTTGGTGTAAAGCGAAGCTGGAGATACCATTATGTAGCGGGAATATATATAAATATATATATATATATATATATATATATATATATATATATATATATATATATATATATATATATATATATATATATATATTTTTATATATATATATATATATATATATATATATATATATATAATAATAATAATAATAATAATAATAGTCTTTATTCTCATAATCAAAAATACAACATTGAATAGAAAACAAGTCAAATAAGGAAATGATTTATGATCATACTTAGATGGAAAAATCATAAATATATATGTATATATATATATATATATATATGAATATATATATATATATATATGTATATATATATATATATATATATATATATATATATATATATATATATATATATATATATATACAGGGCTATTCAAATTCGAGTCTATGCATGGGGATTTCGATAACTGTAAGAGATAGAGGGATGATTAAATGGGGGCAAAGTAGCATATTTAAGAGGTCAATTATATGAATAAAATGAAACTGATCTAACTTCTTTAGTTCTGGAGTAATACAGGAAAAATCGAAAATTTCGAAATTCTTCATTTGTCTATTTTTATTTTAGGAATTTTTTTCAAACAATTTTCACTTTGACACTGCAACTTTTTGTAGGCTATCAAATATCTGAATAAAAATTATACACAGGGTGTCGTACAAATTGGGGGCCACCCTCAGCTTTCAATTTTCAAATATGGACCTGTAATTTTTATTGCATTTTTTTGAATGTCTAGAGTCATGTTTCATATTGTCGTAGTATTTTCATTTGAATTACACAGTGTTTCGGAAATATTGAACTATTACCAGTTAAGTTTCAACATTTTCTTTAAATTTCAGATGTAATTTAAAAAATAATATCATAGAAAAAGGTATATAATGCCTCGTAGTAGTGCAATATTTTCAAAACACTGTATGATTTAGATGAAGATAAAACGCCAATATGAAACATGACTCTTAGCATTAGAAAAAAAGCAATAAAAAATACAATAAAAAATACAGGTCCGTATTTGAAAATGAAAAGTTGAGGGTGGCTTGATGTGTACGATCCCTGTATATACATTTTATTCAGATATTTGGAAAGGCTACAAAAAACTGTTATGGGAAAGTGGTAAAATTTTAAAAAAATCTTCGTAAAATAAATAGATAAAGGTAAAATAAGAATTTCGAAATTTTTTATTTTTCCTCCACTTATATACGCTACTCCTCTGAGATACGCTACTTTGCCTCCATTCAACCGTCCCCCTATTTCTTACCGTTACCGAAATCCCCATGCATAGACTCGAATTTGAATAGCCCTAACCTTGTATTGATGATTTAATAATAAAAGATAAAAATAGTACTTTTCGGATACCTGGTGCATACTGCTGTAAGTATTTGGGAATAATGGTGGACTCAAATCTACGGTGGGAAGCACACGCAGAATATCTTATTAAAAAACTTAGAGGATTAGTCTCTAAGGTTAGATACTTAACAACTATTCTGAGCAAAAAATATTTGAATTATATTTATCACGCCTTGGTTCAGTCACAACTATTATACGGTATTATTGCTTGGGGTGGAGCTTATAACAGTGTTATAAAGAAAGAAGAAATCCAACAGAAATGGATTATGAAAATTATACTAAAGAAAAGCATGTATTTTCCTACTGATATGTTGTATAAAATGTCTGGCTTCTTTGACATACGACAGCTGTTTTGTTTGAGTTTGTTGAAACATGTGAAAAAGCATATTTCCTCTGAGGCCCTTACATCCCACAGATTTGAAACTCGTAACAGCGTTTTCAATTTGACGGTACCTAAAATAAAGAAGACAATATCTCAGCAAAGCGTTTATTTCCTGGGACCGAGAACTTTCAACTTTCTTCCGCTTGAAATTAAAACAATAGTTAATAATGAAAAATTAAATAATAAAATAAAAACCTGGATATATGATAAAGATAGGAAATTTATTGCTAGTTTGATGGTTATCTGAAATTATGTTATTTTAAGCGGTGGATGATGTAGGCCATATCCAGTTCAGAAATTTTGTTTTTTTTCCTTTAATTTTTGGTTGTACCTGCGATCTGTGAGGACAAGTAGAGTATTAGGTGTACCTAGTGTATATATCTATATATTAAAACAGATGATGGTCCACACAGAGGCATTAGCCTTTGTGGTCATATTTGTCTTTGTGAGCAATGTTAATATTACATAAAGATTGGTTTGTAGTTTTTAACTGTGACATTTCGATGTATTTTTGTGTTTCTGAAGGTTTTTTGAATGGAATTGTTAAAAATATTGTTCAATAAAGATTATTGTTATTATTATTAATTGATTTTCGTCGAGTAACAGCCTCATTAATTCGAATT
>JARQZK010000780.1:290000-412500 GCA_030704885.1 Cynegetis impunctata | reverse complement strand
ATCAATGCTAGAGTAGTGCCATTTGATAGAATGAACTATCTCTTCTAATCACCGCCATTTTTATATAGAGATGTCATACGTTTTTGGGTCGCACACTTTTGACGATCGAGTTGACGTGTTGAAATTTAGTCAAAAAATGAGACAACGATTCTCTGCGGGTTTAATTCTTCTTTCCGTGGGTTTTTATGATTTTGCTCACCTCAATACTCAATAGCACCTCTAAAGTCACTTAGGTAGTTAAGATTTTGTATGTGAAAAAGAACAAAAATGAAGAAAATTACGATTTCAGTGAAGGAGCTCTGGTCCTGTCAATTATAAAAATTCCATATGAAAATTTTGTTTATTTACAGGTGAACTGTTGTAAAATAAAGAACTTATAAGACATAAACTGAGTATTCATTCCAGATATTGAATTTTTGTTATAGGTACTAACCAGCATCAATAATATTACCAACAAATCACTCATTCAATATCAACAATAAGTACTTCAACCACCAATTATATTTTTCTTCAATTGGACATTAGTATTCTGCATGTTCGGCAGTTTCTTCTTCATGAGAAAATCGAAAAGTATCGAATGAAGCTTACGTTTCCGTTCATACATAAGAATTTACGTACTTAAAATTATACCAGTTGAATTTTACATTGAAAGAACTGTTTTATTCTGTTGCATTGTTGTGTCGTTGATCATTACGTTATTAGTGACACCCTAATAAAGTTTAGACTTCCCTTCAGCATGAGTTCGTCCGCATAATCACTTGACCATAAAACTACTAAGGATTTGGTACAATTAGTTCGAAAATAAAAGCGTAACAATTTCCGGTGCAAATGCATAGAAAAAGTGATGCCTTCCTGAAAATTGACAGGAAGTCATATCCAAGTGTAATTCTTTTTTTAATTACTCCACAGTCTACATAATAGTGGCAAGGAGTATAATATATTTATGATTGTTACCAGCGACAAAGAAAAAATGTCTCTGCATTCATAACAAAATAAAACGGAAGACAACAATTGCATTACTATGACAGTCAATGCTGATTCACATTTCTGATGATAACTAAATCGTTTCTTCTATTCATTGATAATTTTTATTTGATTACCTATCTCACTATTTACATGCCGCTCTCTTCGGCGTGCTGACGGAATTGAGCAGGGAAGTGGACAGCAGGTATGTAAATGGGTCGCTCGCGCCACTGCCACTTTCGTACGTTTCCTTTGGCGGCAGTATTTTGAACTCAAGTCAAAGATGGGCAGAACAAGTGGAAGCGAGTGTTCACATACTGCATTTGAAAAGTCGGGTTTCGTGACATGGTTCTACCGGAACTCCGTTTTGTGTTTGGAGTTAATTCAGTGTACAATTATGTTAACAAAAGTATATGCGGTTGATGCAGGCTCTTCCACTCTAAGTCTATTTTCAGACTACAAAAAAAGAGCAATTCGTTATATGTTTGATCTGAGCAGAAGGACACATTGCGAATTCTACTTTAAAAAATTAAAAATTCTGACTCTTCCTGCACTATTTATATTCGAATTCGTCTGTTTGGTTCGCAAACACATTCATAACTTTTCAGAAAGACGAAATCATAGGTATCCCACAAAAAATTCAGAAACCGATATTTATTTAATAGCGCCCATTTCTGTCTTAACAGAAAAACCTTAACTACAATGTCGAAAAGTTATAAAATCACCTACCATTGGAGCTAATATCTTTAAGTACATACAAAAAGTTCTTAAGTTCGACTAAGACTTTTTTTTGGAAAGGCCATTCTACTCAGTTGCAGAATTTTAATCTGTAACTGAATTTCACAATGTACCATAGACCCTCGAGTTCCACATTTTGGTAGCAACATATCTTGATGTTTTTTGTAATATACAATATTTTGAACCTGTTTGAGTTAATTTAACTAACAAATATGTTCTAAACATAGTTATGTTTATACATAATTGACTCATAAATGTTTTTCTGTTCTGTTCTTTTACTTTAATAGATTCTCGTTTTGTCCAACTTTTGAAAGTGTGTTTTGTTTGTTCAATAGTTATTATCGTTAAATTTCATTTTTAATTCTTTATATGTGCTTTGTCTACAAAATATTGTAATTTTATATGACATAAAATCTATTTCTCTCATTCTCTCTCTCATATAAACCGCAAGTGAAAATCTCAGGGAAAGCTGCAATAGATCTCCTCACATTTTAATGGTTGAAGCAAATTTCTCTTCAAGACGAGAGAAGGTTGAATCAATTTTCTCCTATTAACAATTTTTTCACGTCACAGTTCTTTTTAAACATGAATGTAATTTTGTGGACTTAAAACATAGAGCGTTGTCGCCGAATCAATTTATCATCAGCAGAATTGACCGAAGTGAAGCAGCATGTAAACAGTCAATGGCATCAAAGGCTACCTAGGAGGTATTCTGATCAGGACAGCAGGCATTGCGAGTAGAAGTGGCAGTGACTGAATGTAAATGGGGTATTATGTGCGTATTCTAATTTAATGATGACAATATATTTTTATGAATATATTCATCTTAAGTTTCAAAGATTTGTAATTTATATACTATTCATGAAATAATTTGTTACACTGTGTTAGATTTATTGTTTGTAAAACGTTTGAAATAGAATTATTCTGGTTCGAAATAAATCGGAACTTTCAAATAGAAAAAATTCTCCGCCGATTTGCTAGTGTGTTTCTCAACCATTAATGTCGTTCTGTTTGATACCAAATAAAATAATTAAATTAACCCTTTCGCTCAGGGTGTACAATATATTGTACATCAATTTACGTGAATCCTAACAAATTTGTAGTATGCTTCTATGCACTTTACTCTAACTAAAGTACAGTATTCTGTAAACATTCTAATTACTATTTTTAACTGTTTCCTTGATTTAGCGTTGAGTAGTTTACCCAAAAAAAATTTATTAATGGTACCTGCTACTGAGTTGTAGCAGTTGTTTCAGAATGTTGAAATGAGGTGGCGTTTCAAAGTTTAAAACATGTTTTGACATGTCTGCAATATTAATTTTGGTAATAGCCGATACGTGTAGGTATTCGTTACTTTCATAGTGAACTTTCTGAAATTTTAGTTTGTTTTTTCTATAATGGAGTAAATATTACTGTACAATATATTGTACATTGTGAGTGAACGAAAATCGACAGGTATGGTGAAAAAACCACGTTATTTAGAGTTCCTGTTATATTAGATTTATTTCATAGTAGTTCGAATTGAAACATGAGTAAAAAAGTGCCCTTAACTGAAGAACATATATTGAAACTAATTGAGGAGGGCCTATCAGAGATTGAAGGGCTTAATGATAACGATTATGGGTGGGGAGATAGGGACGTAGAAGTAAGCATTGATTATGATGATGAAAATACGGTAAAAAAAAGTTCAGATGATATGGAAGTTAATTTTGATGAAATATCTTTTTCTTCCAGATGCAAATTTCCTGCATGTACTTACATCTAGAACGAATTTTGTTTGTACTAAGTGCAACATACATTTATGCATTTCGAAAAAATCAAATTGTTTTTTGATATATCACACAAATAAATGATCAGTTGTAAGCTTATGTTGCTTTTCAATTATTGCAATTTATTTTACAACATCTCAAATTATACACACCGTTTACTCACAATGTACAGTATATTGTACATATATCACACCTCCTAAAATGGATGAATTTTTTCGAGTATACCAAAAAATTGTAAAAAAATAAAAGAGTAAGAGTGTCCTAATTTCAGATTTTTATCTTGAAAAACAAAAATGCGTGAGCGAAAGGGTGAATTTGTTTTGCTCATATAATTCATGCATCACTAATTTTGTTTCAAATTGATTGATACAAATTGATTTGAATTAAGTTTGGTTCATTCCATAGCAAAATATATTTGTATTTGCACGAATAGTTACTCAATATTTGATTTCAATTATTTTCGATATTTTCAAAATTATTTCAGGTTCATATAAAGAAAAAACTTTCATTGTGAGTTAGGCATCTAATGGAAAATGTAAATAATTTTTTTTCCTTCAGTGATGTGAACAGAAATAATAAATATAAATATTTTCATTTGAAAATATGAATATATCAATTTGAATTAGGGCTATAAAAATTGCTATTTCATATAATAAAATTTATTATTTGAAATAGCAATTTTTATACGTCCGTACTATACTATTCAAGTTATATTCGCGATGAATGCCATATCTAATATGTTAATACGTACATCTACCGAACCGCATTATTAGTCATTATCATGCTGTAAATGTTATAATGCCTTATTTATTTACCTAAAACGTTTTTTCAAAGGAAGCACGCATTTGAAACTTCACAGGAAGGAAACGAGTGAACCATACAGGGCTTTGAAATCTTCTTTTTCACATTTCGGTAATTTGAATAGAGATGCAAAATAAAAAATTTTCACGTGATGCGATTAAATACCTATATAAATTATATATCATTCACGGAAGCGGATGTGCAAGAGAGTGAATATTCAATTTGTTATTTGAACTCATTTGTGAAATAATTTTGTGTTTGTGTTTCCTAACCAAATTTTTATGAATCATATGTACTCCAGACCAACAGGAAAATTATCAAATTCAATATTTTGTTAGAACTGAGTTGTCTAGTAATATTTTGGAAAATCAAACTAATTCACATCCTGAAACAGTTTTTATGATATGCTAATGTAGATGAGATGAAAATATATTATTAAGAAGTGACCTATTCATAAGTGATTTTGATATTCAACTTATATACATACATTATTTTATTCGAATGAATAAGTATCAAAATTTCACAAAAAATATGTTTCAAGTATATTTGTTCATTTTTGTTGTTTCTTAGTTCACAGATTAAGCATAAAATAACATCAGAAAAAAGTTTGAATATACTCATACTGAGTTCAATTTGTGGTAATGATTTATGACATATCTCTATATATATACATTATATATATATATATATATATATATATATATATATATATATATATATATATATATATATATATATATATATATATATATATATATATATATATATATATATATATATATATATATATATATATATATATATATATATATATATATATATATATATATATATATATATATATAAATATATATATATATTATATATATATATTATATATATATTTATATATATATATATATATATATAATTTATAATATTATTATATATATATATATAATTTTATTATATATTATTAAATATATATATTTAATAACAATATATTATATTTATAACATATATATATATATACTAATAATAATTTATATAATATATACATATATATATAAATATATTTTATATATATATATATATTATATATATATATTATATATATATATATATATATATATATATATATATATATATATATATATATATATTTATATATTTATATATTTATATATATGAAATGGTAAAACCCCTATGTGAGTTCATATTCAATAAGTTAGGAATGAAAAAACAACACTCTCACAACTCCAAAGGTTTTTAAATGTTTATTTTGTTAATAGCTACAGGCACAGACGGCTGTAAGAGAAATATTCAAAAATGAAGAGCAATGTAAAAATACAACCTATCATGACTTACAGAGGACCACATAGGTCAAATTCAAGACATGTCAAACTTTGTGTGTCAAAAATTAAAAATACGCACAATATAAAAAATTAGAAAATGATGCTTGAGCATCATTTTCATCAATTCTAAATTTTACTAATGTCCGCATGTGAATGTCATGGTTATTTGTATTTTTTATATGCTTATATTTGTTTTTATATTCAAATGACCCAGCATTCTGTCCATCCAAATCTTCCATATTACTCTTACAGCCATCTGTGCCTAAGGATGCGAAGGAAATTTCGCGAAACCGGTAGCTATTAACATAATATATATTTAAAAACCTTTGGAGTTGTGAGAGTTGTGTTTTTTCATTTTTATATATATATATATATATATATATATATATATATATATATATATATATATATATATATATATATAAATATTTATATATATATATAAAAAATATATATATATATATATATATATATATATATATATATATCTAATGGTATCGATTGCAAGGTTCATTTCTAAAAAAAATTTGAAACTACATATATTTGATTTATCGGTAGAATATTAATCATTTTGCTTGGAAATAACTGCTCAATTTTTTGAATTGAAATTTATAACGGTTAAGTTTATTGTTGTGGAGAAATTCAACGGTACTCAAAATGCAGAAGAAAGAAAAAATTTATTTGAAAAAGAATGCAGTCGTTTGAAAATATCATCAGAGATAGGGAAAATTCAGCTACTCAGATTATTCCTAGAAGATATTGCGGTAGAATGGTCCAAGGCCAGACTCAGTAAGTTGTCGATAAATGGAAGTTGGTCAATGGTCACAAAAATTTGAAGATACGTATGCCAGCAAAAATTAGAGCCAGGTATTTTGTGCTTGAAAATTTCGTTATATTGGGGGGGGGGGTAGATGTAAAAAGGATAATAGTCCTGTATATCCTTTTTAGTAATATATTATCAAGTATGTTTTAGTTCTATTATATATTTAAATTCGAATTCGAATGAATTCGAATGTTGCTCGGTAAATACATGATTATCACTTGTAGAGAATTTATTTATCCGAATAGTTTTTTAGAATATAGTTTGAAAGGATGTTTAATGGATTTATGACATTCAATTGATTTTTCTTTTTAGGTGAGTTGAGTGAATGTATTTTAGTTAATTATTTAGATTGAGATTGTATATAAAATTGTCATTTCTTTTTAGAATAAATCAATTGTTAGAAGAATTCCGTTGAATAATCTTATATTTATATATATATATATATATATATATATATATATATATATATATATATATATATATATATATATATATATATGTATATATATCAGTGGCGGATCTAGGATCTCGACGAGAGGGGGGGTCCAAAAAATTTCTGCCTAACCATAACCTCATTTTCTAATTCTCTCATTACATCCCGCATAAAACTATGATAATGTCCCTTGTGTGTACATACGTTTTAATTCAGAACATCCTCTTCACGACAGAGTATATAATTTTTTTTTACATATATGTGCATACATATATATACATACGGCGCATATATCTATAGATATATGCGCCGTAATTGAAGGTATAAACAATCAAAGCATATATTTATTATGCGTTGTAGTAACAAAAACGTAAAATCACGAATATGAAAATATGCACATTCAAGAAATGTCGTTTTCTGTATTCTACATATCTCACGTGTTCGACATTTTAAATAGCGCGCCAACAATACTGCGATGGCAGTGCCGCGGCGTGAGATTTTCCCCGAACTTTTACTGTAACAAAATGCATCTGTCATTCAGTCATTTTGTCGTGATCTGTAGTGATTTGTGATTAACTGTGTCAGTATTTTGAGGAGATACGAAAGGTTGGAGAATTTTATCGGTCTCATTCCGTTTGAGTCGAGCTAAGAACATGAAGAGAAATTTATTCGCTTATTTCACTCGTCTTGATCCCGGATCTGAACCAGAGAAGAAAAAAAAGGAAGAATCGGTAAGTTAAAAAATGCGGGTATTTGTAAAGTTTGGCTGCCCCGGCCCAAAATGAGAAAAAAAAATTGAAAAAAGGGTGTATTTCAAAGGGGAAGGACGTCCCGATGCGATTTTTGTTGAAATTGAGAGTTTGTTCAAATGAATAATTATTAAAAATGTGTTGAAAAGTTGGTACCTTGGACTTGTTAATATCCGGTAAATCCATGTTTTCTCACATGAAAAAAGTGGCCGGGGATGAAGTTAGTTGCTTAAAATAAGTTCGGACTTGACGCGGAATCGGACAAACAATTAGAATTGTTTCAAAAAATGATTTTCGAAAAACGCATAAGTGAGGTTATGTTGTAGCTGTCAATTGGTGTTGATTGTGGTTGACTGATCCTCGCGGTGACTTTCCCTCTATATCGCAGTATTCTATATCCCACCCACAATCACCACAGCACAACACAGTCACCTCGAGGATCAGTCAACCAAAATCAACACTTATTGACAGCTACAACATAACATCACTTATGCGTTTTTCGAAAATCATTTTTTCAAACAATTTCAATTGTTAATGTACTAGATCAAGCGTAAAATATTTTGTTGGGAGTAATATAAAGTTTACTCATTTGGAAATGATTATCTGATAATATAATATAATATTAATAATATGAATGAACCGTGGATCGTGAATGAAAAACGAATTGAAGTTTTGTATACTTTTCAGAATAAGATTGACGAATCGAAGTTGAATGCTGGAGAAAGTACTTTTGAGATAGTCGAATCAGCAGAAGATTCATTTTCAAACAACACTGCCGATTCTCATGATGTGTCAGTTCCCAGCGAGCGACTGAAAAAAATGCATCAACTCAAATTAATAACGTGCATTTTCCTAAAAACGACATAGGCGTCGTTGCTCGAAATCTGCGGAATGCACCAAATCCAGACGAATTACTCAAAATTATCGATGATTCATGGAGACCATCGGCCAAATTTCAATTTCCGAAATCAAAAGCTGGTGTCAAAAGTTTATCATTTCAAACGAAATGGTTGGAAGAGTTTAGCTGGTTAGCATATTCTGCCAAAGAAGACGGTGGATATTGTAAGTACTGCGTAGCTTTTGGTGTTAAAGCCGGTGGAACACATGATGTCAAGCTAGGAAAGCTCGTTACTAAACCGTTCAATGTTTGGAAGCATGCGAAAGAAACCTTCCGAAACCACGAAAATCTCGATTATCATAAAAAATCTTTTTTCGGTATTGAACACCTACGTGATATTAAACTTGGAAGAAGTAAGCCCATTGATTTGATGATCGACGAGCAGAAGGAAAAAAACCATGAAAGAAAATTATGAGAGACTTAAACCCATAGTTGGCGCTATTGTTTTGTGTGGCAGGCAAGGGATGGCTCTTCGTGGTCACAGAGACGATGGACCTTTGTATAAGCCTAGGATTGGCAATGAAACTGACAAAGAATCCTCGAACGAAGGAAATTTTCGTGCAATTTTACGATATCGAGCTGAAGGTGACAATATTCTGAAGCAACATCTCTTAACAGCTCCGAAAAATGCAACGTATTTAAGCAAAACAATTCAGAATGAAATAATCGAAACTTGTCACATACTGATCAGAAAAAAAAATTGTTGCCAAAGTGAACGAAGCGAAAGGATTTTCAATTTTGGCGGACGAATCGACTGATATTTCTACCATAGAGCAAACTTTCCATGTGCGTACGATACGTTGGATCCGAAATTGAATATCTGCGAGGATTTTCTTGGATTTGTTCCAGTGTTCGACGTTTCTGGCAAAAGCTTAGGAAACACTATAAGGAATTATTTACTTCGATATCGGCGTTGATTGTTCATTCATGCTTGGTCAAGGATACTACGGTGCACCAGTTATGAGTGGCGAAGTCAATGGAGTACAAGCCCATATCAGGTCTCATTTTCCTCTGGCAATCTACGTTCATTGTGCCGCCCATAGCTTCAGTTTGGCCATTAATGCGGCTTGCGGAGTATCAGGTATAAAAAATGCGTTAGGAACTATCGGAACAATCGAAGCATTTTTTCACTGCCCCAAGAGACAAAGCATTTTGAAGGAAGAAATTTTGAAAATGCCGAAAAAGAGTGACCGGAGGAAAGAAAAATTGAATTCTTTCGCTGTTACGAGATGGGCTCAGTCTCATGAAGCAAGTTCCAACTTACCTGGAACTTCAACCGGCCGTTATTGAAGCTTTGGAAGAAATAAAAAAATTGGAAAGATCGAGATACTTCACAAAAAGCTTCTCAACTTTTGACCGCGATTTTGACAATCGAATTTCAAATCTCCTGTCATATAATGGAATCGATCAATCTATCGTCTTGCCTCTGAGTCGGGGAATTGCAGACGAAAAATCAAGATCTAGGAGAAGCCACGAAGTTAGCTGATGATGCCACGAATGATATCAAGGAAAAGCGGGAAAACGTTGATTCAAATTTTCGTATCATTTACGACAATGTTGCTGAAATCTGTTCCGAATACGAAATTGATATGAAATTGCCTCGTCGTTGCAGTCAACAAAAAAACCGTTGCAACATCGAAACACAAAACGTCGAAGATTATTACAAAATTGCCTTCTACATTCCATTCCTTGATACTTACATTTTCCATCTCGAAAGTCGGTTCGAAAAACACAAATCGATCTTCTACAGTTTCGGACAACTATTTCCTTCCAAACAGGAATTTGATGAGGAAAAATGCGCAGATCTTTACAAGTTTTATGACGAAATATTGGACTGTCCAGAAAGGAATTTTATCTCAGAGATCAAAATGTGGAGGCAACGGATCTCCGATCAAAATATTCAAAATGCGCTCGATGCATTATCAGTGAGTAACTTTAGATCGGAATTTTCACTTCCAGTATCAGTTTATATCACCTATCGAATGCTAAATATTCAATTTTTACGTTATTTTTTAGGTCATCAATGAAAAATGCTTCAAAAACGTGAACACGATCTTACGAGTATTGGCAGTGTTACCCGTAACAACAGCAACTCCAGAACGATCATTTTCGACCCTGAGAAGAATAAAAAACTATCTTAGAAGTACAATGGGACGGGAGCGCCTGAATGGACTCGCTTCTTTGAGTATCTATCCACAAATTGGACTAACAGAAGACGAAATTCTGCAAGAATTCTTCAAAAAACCGCGGAATTTCAAAAACGAATAAGATTTTTCCTAGTTTTCGCACTATCGCTAATATAATGTAGTAAACTGAATTTAATAATAATATCATGTATGACAAAATACGAGAAATCATTCATTTGCACATTACAATCTTTTTTGAATTTTCGAATCGTAAAATATAATATGCAAATTTTTGGCGACAGAATATCAGGATTCAAAATTCAGGTCCAATCCGGCCCGGACCCTCCTGGGGGGGTCCGGACCCGAGGACCCCCCCCCGTGGATCCGCCACTGATATATATATATATATATATATATATATATATATATATATATATATATATATATATATATATATATATATATATATATATATATATATATATATATGTATATATATATATATATATATATATATATATATATATATATATATATATATATATATATATATATATATATATATATATATATAATATATATATATATATTATATATATATATATATATATATATATATATATATATATATATAAATATATATATATATATATATATCAGATATCAAAAATACCTTGAAGGTATCAATCCAGAAAGTATGAAATGGATTCAGAATAGAAACCACTCCCGCATTGTTAAATATAGATACTGCGCTATAGTATATTATTTTCAGGGAGAATACGACTAATACTAACAAAAACATCACAATAAAACTAATCATTCTACTGAATACTTCATATCTATTTCTTATCAACACTTGCCTCTGGGTTTATTCAATATAAATAATAAGAACTTCTAATGATGAATGTAGATTCGAAACTGCAATCAAGTATTTTACGAAATCATGTGTTTGATAGTATATTACACAAAAATTTCGCTCATTTTTTTCCTGGGTGATTTTCCATATACATTAGGAAATATTGTATAATTATATGTTCAGTGTAGACCCTTTACTTAAATTTTCATGAAATAAAAGTATAAAAAACTGAAAAAACCCGTTTTTATAGAAAAGCATACTAAAAACTAGAAAACAAATTTCAATAAATTCATATTAAGAATAGTGTAATTAACAAAAAAATTCTTTTATTATAGAAAAGCGTAGAGTGCTTGAAGTCAATTTTTTTAAATATTTCAAGGACAGATATTGGTAAAAGTAGAATCATTACGGAAATATTTTAAAAAGCATCTCACACTTTTCTACAATAAAATGAGTTTTTTATTATTAACTTTTGCTTTTCTATTGGAGCGTGTTTTTCAATTGTTTTAAACTATTATTTATTTTCTACTTTTCAGTTCGGATATCTACAAAAGCGTGTTTTTCAGTTTTTTTAAACTTTTATTTATTTTCTATTTTCTAGTTCTGCTAACTACAAAAGTGTGTTCTTTATATTTTAAGTATTATTTATTTTTGCTTCTATAGTTTTAGAATGTTTCTGAACGCGTACTTAGACAATACAGGGTGTCGGAATTGGTAAATTGCTACTCCTGAAACTGTTGATCAGGATGAACTATATGAATAATTATATTTTTATCTGTCCTTGATGAGTGTGCAAAGTTTCAAATCAATCCAAAGTTTTAATGGGATGAAAATCACGTTCAAAATATTCCGTTACATAGGAACATTCCAATCTAGTATAATGTTAAAAACACCTCAAATATTTCTACTATATTGCTCATTCGATACTTATTAGAAGAAATACCGGAAAATAATTCTTTAAACAATCTGCATATTTTATTCCAAAACATGAATAACAACTATTTTTAGAAAATATCTTGATTGCCCTGGATGAATAAATTTTATCATCAACAAAATTAACTTCCTTCTCAAAATTATAATTTCACCTACCTATTAATTCAAATGAGAAGAATAATATATAGATTCTTACTCATACTCGGGCACCAGGTGAACACATGACCTTCTGATTCATTTGCTGTGAATCTGAATGGTATACTTTTTTCAGATGACAGTAGAATGAGACAAACAACTATTTTCTTGGAATATCTTTGCAGATTTTGTATTTGTAGAAATTAATTAATGACATGTGAGCTTGGAAAGTTTTTAAATAACTTCAATTTTAACATTTGAATTGATGAGGCTGTTACTCTATGAAAATCAATTGCTAACATGTTTGAGAAATGAAACTCTGAGTTTAACGATTTTCACATATAATAAAACAACAACAGTTGTACAAAGCGTTTCGCTGACACAACACCTTCTTCAGGTGCGAATTTCAAACTAAAACTAAAATATCTAATGCAAGGTTTGCAAAGTACAATATCATAAATTTGGGAAATCCATTCTGGGATACTAAGAACAAACTAATTTCATTCATTGAAAAGGTTTAGAAGGGGGAGGTGTTCACAGCCAATCGGTTGTTAAGTAATTTCTGGGAATTTTTGTGCTTATCAATTTCTAAAGTTTTCATAAGATTTAATTTTGAACTTTCGTTCCAAGATGTAGAATTTCGAAATCCGAATTGAAGTCATGTTTCTCTTTTATTAAATGTCTAGCACATATTGAATCTTCGTTATGATTTATGTAACTTCGCCTGGAGGCCTCGGTAGACCAGCGGTAAGGTGAACCTACTTATACAGTTTGTAAACCGAGGATTGTGGGTTCGAGTCCCACCTTGCTCTTGGGTGCTGTGTATGTCCAGAATTTATTGGTTATAGATTTAAGAGAAATTGTTGGGTAATGTGCATCGTTCACAAGTCCATTGGCCGTTCGGAACCGGCGTTAAACTGTAGGCCCCTCGAGTTAAAAAAAAAAAACTTCGCCTGTGTTCAGTAATTTTTTTTCAAAATTTCAATGTGTCTGACCTACATATATATTATCGCAATTTCTGCATTTAAGTTTAGAAACTTTCGATTTACTGAGCTTATTTATTTTTGACTTTTTTTTAATGTATTTTCTGAGGTATTTTCCTAAACTATTTCTTGTTCTGAATGCTAAATTGAAATCTAGATCAAAGAAAAGGGATATTAATTTGTTGTATGCTTTGCCGAAATAAGTTAAACTATTATATTTAATTCCTTCTGGTTTGATCAATGGGAATACTTGTGAAATTGCTATTTTATGATTTTTCTTCCTTATTGATGTGTCTATTATGTTTCTATCATACCCATTATTAAATGCTATCTGCTTAATTATATTATATTAAGTTCTTTGTATAAAATTTCTTGAGAAAGTGATATATTGAAGAGGCGATGTATCATATTATTATAAGCTGCTAATTTGTATTGAAATGGATGATTAGACGTATTGTGTATTGTAATATCGGTATATAAAGGTTTATGATATATTGAAAAATCTTGTTTGTTGTTCTGATTACGAATTGTTGAATCTAAGAATTGAGTGAACTGTCCTTCTCTATACCGGTTGTAAATTGAATATTTAGTTGAAGTAAATTGATGAATTTTTCTATTATCTTTAATTGTCTATCCGAGCCCTTAAAATAAACTAAAATATCATCTCTACATATCAGAACTAATAAACGAACTAATACGGTCAACCGAATGATTTACCTGATACGGAATGTGCGTTTTTTATTTAAATTAAGGGAGGTATTTTGATTCAGCCCCCCCAGAAACTCAATCCTAGGTGCGCCCTTGTAACTAACTGTTGTTGTTTTATTATATGTGAAAATCGTTAAATTCAGAGTTTAATTTCTCAAACATATTAACTTCAATTTTATAGCTTCTATTTCTAGGCTATCAGCAAGTAGCTGATAATATGTTATAAAGTGGCACATACTATGTATTATTCATTGCAGGAAATATAAAACTGAAATTTTGAAAAGAATATTTCACGATTGTTGTATTTTATTTATGATAATATATGTGGGTTGTTGTTTTCTTCACCAATACAGAACATCTGTTCTATTCACTTAATTTTCTCTTAACATGAAATTTAAATCAAAATCATGTACCTCTCACATCGAGTAAAGTTTGCAATCTAGAAGAGTTAATCCTTAAAATTTTATATTCACAAATACATGGTCGCATTTTTCCCTATTTTTTTGTTTTTTTTACATAAAAATTCCTAACCTTCTAACTCAATTTTGAAGGGCTGAAATTTTCAGTCTATCCACTGAAGTTGAAGTTGCTGTAGAGATGCCCATTGCTCAAAAATCCTCAAACGCTTTTGAAATTTCAACATAAATAATGCATTGTGATAAATCAATTGAAACCCCTTTTGTGTATTTCCCTCACATGAACTGTATCGGCGTCTTCAATTTGAACCCGCTAACTCAAACAACATAAACTGTGAATGTGCGCAAAACTTCTAAAACCACAAAAAAAATGAAATCTCCGAATGGAAATAGTAGTGGCTACGAAAAATTGTTAAAAAAACTACGGTGTACTTTCCCACCATCAAATAAATTGACGAAAAAAATGATAACCTTTTAATTCAATTAGAGGAGCGTAAATCCTCAAACACCACAAAATCTCCACACAAAAGTGGCGGCAATGAAAGAAAATAGTCTAAACTAGAGATAGTCACTTCCTCAACATGAACTCAATCTGTCTCGAATTTTGGAAACTCTAACGCAAATTGGAGGGACTTTCGGCGTGCCAAAAGAATGTCTGAAGTTTTAAGCAGTTCACGAATTTCGCGACGAAACGTCAACGTGTTTTTTATCTCGATAAACCCTCCAAGAAGTCCTAAGTGTGTATGTTGTAGATAATTAATTTCCACATATTTTGCCACCGGTTTGAAGAATTTTGATAGTTAAATTGTGCATTGAAGAAAAACTGCAGATACCAACTAATTTGGATATTCCTTCAGGAAGACGGAAATCGTTTGGACTTAGTGGGGAAAACAAGTTCATTTTTAAGATCGTTCATTTGAATAGAAGTTAAACTACTAACAATAATAACTGTTCTCTAGTTGAAATTTTTTTTCTAACTTGTTCCTAATGCACGTCTGGCACCTCTTGTTGAAGTAGAAATATTTCTCTTTTTTGTTTGATCAAAATGTGATCTTATGATCGTTTATCTGAACCAAAGTTACATATTATAATAATTTAATACCTGTCTGCTCTCTTGGTACACATTGTGTTCGAAAAATATTTCTGCTTCAAGAAAAAAACTTTTGCAACAAGAGAGCAGGTAGGTAATAAGTTATTGTTATAAGTTTATATTTAGTTCAAATAAACGATATTAAAATCACATTTTGTTCGAACCAAAAGATAAATATTTCTGCTTCAACAAATAAGTAGCTACCGTAACGGCTTAAGTAAGAAAGGGGTGCCAGAGGTGCATTAGGAACTAGGGAAAATAGTTCGAACAAAATGTATAACTAGTATATTTAATTATTATTAGCAGTTTAATTTTTTCAAATAAACGATCATAAAAATAGAATTATTTTCCTCACTAAGTCCTAACGATTTCCGTCTTTCTGAAGGAATATCCGCAATTTGAAGCAGAAATGTTTTTATCTTATCAATGTGTAGCATACCGTTGAAAAGCTTATTAAGTAGAGAAGTTTTAAAAGGAGAGTTAATCTCTCAATTGCTGTTAATTTTTTCAACATTGAATTTTTAAGTTGATTCATCTTCACAAAATCATTAATTTTGTGGAATAAAAATCCTCGTGTGCGCCTTTGGAACCAACAGTTCTAATGAAAACTATTAACTATTTGAATAAGCACACATTTCAGAATATTCGGTTGAAAAATTAGGCTTCTACAGGTATGAATAAAAACTTATGAAGGTTTAAAAGCGGAATTTTGGGAAATTTGAAAAAAAAAATCAAAAAACTTGAATCTCCTCAACCGTGAGTCTTAGGAACCAAAGTCCAAAGAGAAAATGTAGCAAATGAACCCAAGAATACCCCAAAAAATTTTGGTGCTTTATGTGACGAGCACCCTATATATATATATATATATATATATATATATATATATATATATATATATATATAGATATATATATATATATATATATATATATATATATATATATATATATGAAACATCAAAAAAATTTCGAAATTCGTGGGAGTTCTAAAATGGATATAAAAATCACTCCAGCACCTCACTATTGATTTTCTATCATCTCTTGGGTAAATTATAAATACGACTAGATAATTGACGTTATAATATGACAAACCAATTATAAGTAACCTTTATTTACGAGAGTTTTTAGCATGGCGGTATATAATTATTCCAATTGGCGCTTTGACTGGAAAAATTCTGGGAATGATACCCATACGAGATCGAAAAACAAAATAATTTGTTCAGGCACCTTGCGAATCTTATGAAGAGAGAGTGGAAAATTTTGAGGAGGTCTCCTTTCTATAATACGATTAGTCAATTCGGAGAAGACAATTATGAATGCATAATTTACGGCAATTCAAAAACTAATTAGATACCTAGTAAATGATTGATGAATTGTTACTATTAGATGAGTCAAGATCATTGCTTATTTCCATCGAATTCTGAGGAAGTATAATAATTACACTTTATTCGCTTAGAATTCGAAAGAATCTAGAAATGGACAAGAAAATTGATCATCATAGCAAACACTCAACTAATTTTTGAGGTTAAATGTTGTATTTTTGATGTGAGTACGCTTTATTCATTCACAGATAATTCAAACTTTTTCTCTAATTTTTGACACACAGAAGATAACAAATAGCTTTGTGATTTTTATGAGGCCTTGGTAGACCAGCGGTAAGGTATATACCACTTGTAAGCCGATGATGTGGGTTCGAGTCTCACCTTGCTCTTGAGTGTTGTGTATGTCCGGAATTTTGTGGTTCTATTTATAAAGATAAATTGTTGGGTAACGTACTTCGTTTACAAGTCCAGTGGCCGTTCGGAACCGGCGTTAAACTGTAGGTCCCTCGAGATAAAAAAAAATAGCGAAATTATCTTGTGCAGCTGAACGAAACTTGTTTTTCCAACAACTGATACTTTTTTTAACCAAACTGGATAAATAGAGGTGGGACGTGTGCCCTCTCACACGCGCCCGACCTTCGTACAATTTTGGCTTCGTTAACTTGAACATTTAGCCATCAATTTACTATAATGAGGGGAATCACTTAAATCCGGACGCATACAAACACCCAGGAACACGGTGGGAATCGAACCCACCAACTCCGTCAACGAAGACGGCATAGCGTTACCTATACCGCTCAGCCAAGGAGCCTCCAGATTAGATGTTGAGTATGATGCTCCATTGAATACTTGAAAAAGATTAACTAAGTTTCTGGAAAATATAATAAACATACACTTCATAACGCTGACTGAGGGATTGTCTACTTGAAAAGATAAAATATAATGTGTCCTAATAAAAATTCAGACAAGAAGAAGACTAATTTGTCGTCCAGTTATTTGAAAATATATAAGTAACAAATTTAAGAAGTTTCTTTATGTTATCCTTATTCGAATTTAATTGAATACATTTCTCCTGAATGCAATACTCTGATGTTAATCTGTCTTCAGACAAGGTAGGTAATGACTTGTCCATTTATGTTAATCTCCGAGACTTCGGCGGCTATTTGAAGTTACTAGATAAAATATTTATAATCACATACAAATTAGAGCCAAATCAATTTCGTTATTTACTGTTTAAATTATAGTACATATAATTAACTGAAAGTAGTATTTCAACTGTTTCATATAATTAATTCATTCAAAATGATTTGAATTTTGATTGAATAAATTTTTTCGAAAAGGAGTTGTAGCCTATTAATATAATTTTAATTGAAACCAAACAATATCACATCTCAATTTGATGTAGAAATTCAGGACACAAGATTTCAGAAATTTTGAATTAATTTTAAAAACGACGTAGGCAACACTAAACCGATTATATTCCTATGTGAATATGAATAATCCACCGACTTCTCAATAAGTGAAAAACGTACTGAACTTTTACATATTTCTTTAATGTATGACGCAGATACAACTGAAAGTGTATATCTGAGGATGTTGCAGTGTACCGAAACGCGTCATAATTTCAATTATATTTGTGATATTCTACTACATATTATATTTATGATGTTTCAGGATGTTTATTAATTCTAATCAAGTACCCGCCTCCTAAATTCAAATAATCCAAAGATGTTCAACGAACAATGTCGCGAAAAACCTCGAAAATCTATTTTTGCAACTCTACAATACCATTCCTTATCATTTAGTTGAGAAAGTTTATCAATTGCCACCACCACAAAGATTAGTTTATGGTTGGATTCATTTGACTGAATCTCGGATGTCCAAATAGGACTATTCGTGTTTTTCATTTCATTTTTTGTATAGTTAGATAAAATTATATAATTCCAACTCGATTTATTCAGAAAATATTCACTTTGAAATGGGTCACTATTGAAGCACAAAAGTTAAATAATAAATAAGATATATATATATATATATATATATATATATTTATATATATATATATATATATTTATATATATATATATATATATATATATATATATATATATATATATATATATATATATATATATATATATATATATATATATATATATATATATATATTTATATATATAAATATATATATATATATATATATATATATATATATATATATATATATATATATATATATATATATATATATATATATATATATATATATATATAGATGATACCAGAATTATGATGTACCATACGAGTTTCAAAACAAAAACTTTCGATGGTCATGAAACCACATAAACTTGTTAAACGAAAAACTAAAAACAAATGATTGAAAAAATATAAGAACTACTTTGAATTTTTTGACTACGTACCAACGAAACTTTCTATGATTTATTCATTACATCGAAATATTTATCTAAACTTTAATTTTAATTATAATCGTAGGGTAAAATGCAAAATATAATCTTAATATGAGGAATTTATATGTATATATGTATATATATATATATATATATATTTATATATATATATATATATATATATAATAATATATATATATATATATATATATATATATATATATATATATATATATATATATATATATATATATATATATATATATATATATATATATATATATATATATATATATATATATATATATGTATATGTATTCATACTGCGTAATTTATAGATGCGTCAAATAATCATGTGGGAAAGAGAATTCTACTCTCCTGATCCTGATGTTCAATATTTTGTACTATGATAATATATATATATCATATACTATATGAAAATTAATATGCATCCTTCTTATTTCTTCAAATTATAATATTTCTAGCAATACACTTTCGACTTTAAATATATTAAATTCGTTATCGCTGATATATCTTCATGAATTTTTGTCAATGCATAGAGAAATTATTTGTTGTTAAAGAAAACCTTCCGACTAAATTCTATATTTACATTTTTATCAATAAATTATCTTTCTGAAATGTATTATAGGTTTCAAACACGTATTCTTTTGGTCGATAATTTAAAACACCATTTTTTTTTGTAGAATAGCAACACTCGGAAAATGAAGTATATAGCTTTGAATTCATTCGAACTGAGGTAAAAATCAACAAACACTGGCAGTCATAGATATTGCTAAGATGGCTAAACTTGAAAAATTTCAATTAAGAAAAATTAGATACTACTCACAGCGTTTTCTGGAAGTCTGAAGTCTATACCACAAATACAATCAATCGGTCAAGATAGGGTAGTAGTGAGTGATAGATCGCGAGCCGGCACAGTAATGGAGCAGAATTCTACTACACCAACACCTGTGACCTAAGACTATTCGCGACCACTTCCATCAAACTGGAGGGGGATAATCAGGCGGCATCAAACATTATCAAAAGAATTTTATATCTGTTCGATTGAAGTTTGGTGCATTGGGTATAACTGCTGAAGATTTGAGACAGATAGTTTTCTTCGGATACCTATGTACATATGATTCGTGGGTTTTTCATGATTTCGTCGAATTAAAATCTACTTTTGCTATTTCCATGAAAACGCACTGAACTAATAGGAATATAAAAAGAACACACTTATTAAAGGATTGGTCAATTATTAGTAAACTCATTTCTGCAAATAGTTTTTGCTTGGAAATTTCCTGAACGTGTGTTTGCCTCTAAGGAACCATACATAAATAAAGTTTAACGAATTTAATGATTGTTGGAGTCTCCCCGTCCTTGTCACGGGGGTCTAAATTTTTATGAGCAGTTTAAATTAAGAGTTTTAATATTTTAGATTCATACTTGTGACGTCATGGAGCTCATTACTCGTCACCCCTTCGTCTACAATATCACACTTTGTTGCCCCCTCCCTCCACCCCAACATGTGACTCAGTTCACGTTAGGCTAGCCCTATAAATGGTTAATTTTTGATGACAATTTATGAATCGAATCAACAAGTTTTCTATTATTTGTAATTACCATTTCATAGAATTTTGAGTAGAACAGGAATTAAAGGAATATTAAGCAAAACAAACTGTAATTCGTATAGTTCACTTAGAAGAAAGTCAATCTTAGAAAATGACACAAAATTTTATTTTCATTTGGAACATGTAATCTTTGATTTTCAATAACTTGCTACGTCTTTATTATTGTATCGTTTTTATTTTCGTTAGGAATTTCAGAAAAATACCAAAACTTGATAGATATCTTCAGTACCTGAAAATAATTGAATGAATATAATGTATGATACACATTAAAATATGACATAAAAATATGTTATTCGATACAGTTTACTTCAAGGAATAGTAGACATGCTGGAGTGACCGAATATGTTTGAATTGGTTGCTGGTTGTTGTAAATCTGGTTTCGTGAGTAAAGTGTTAGATATGTTTTGATATATATGTCTGTTAGCTGATAAATTTATATATCTGGTTCTTAGGTCTTTGACATTCACTCTGGTACTTCTTCCATTCGGTTTCTTATAAAGGGAAGAAAGCATTCCAGAAATTCATTTAAATCAATTAATTTCATAAAATTAAAATTTAGTTGCAATAACATATTGCACGAATTTTTCAATTAAATTTTCTACTGTTTGAGTTCTTCAATTGAATATTTCAATTCCATATAAAACTAATAAATAGTTTTCGTTAATAATTTTTCATATATTTTAAGTTTAATATTCCAAATTCATATTAACTTTTTCGATTTCAATATTGCTTTTAGAGTTTATAGTGCATAAGTTACTAGTCAATGACTGATATATCTTCTGAAATATAATATATTTCTTTCAGTAACTACTTAATCTTCATCAAATAAACTGAAACTTTGAATAAATATGAGGGACGGACCGGAATTCGGTCCCGCTGACCTGACTTTTTCTAACCTTACTAACCTAAGGTCCCTGTGAGCAGGTAGTCCCTTCCGCAGGTAGCGGGACCGAATTCCGAAACAACGAATATGAGAACCCTGAATACAAACATATGTACTTCACTTCCGTTTATTATCTACAAGGTGCTAAATAACTTGAATGAACTAAAACCTTTTTTGTTTGTAACTTAGGCAGCTTTTAGAAAATCATATCCAAAATTATTTATCTTGGATAATAGGTAGTTTCTTAAATTTTTGAAATTTGGAGATATAGATCTAGTACATACCTATATTAAAAAAATCTACGTATCTAGTACTTGAGAACTAGATTCAACATTTTGATAGAAATTATCTTTCATGTGAAAATTCGAGTGTTAATTTTTCATGTACCAATACGTACTACATATTTTCAACAATTTTCAGAATTTGAAAATATAAATGTTTTGAAATGCAACTTCTGTAACTACAAAGTATGATGAAAATTATATCTAAAACAAATTATTCAAATACATAATCATGAAAAAGTTATACGAATACTAGAATCAATGTTTCGATAAAAAGTTTTTTCGTGTGGTACACTGTGGTTGAATTTAAACAAATAATGAATTCCAAATTATTTAAAATATCTGACGTTAGTACATGATAATTTATTAAGATAAACAAATCCAAAATTTAATTTTATTATGTCTATTATCACAAAATAGTTAAAAAATATATACTGATATTGCAATGTCGGTCATTCGACCAGAATGCGTTTTGAAATAAATAAATATTTCATTTCTTATGACCGAAATTGCAGAAGCATCAGTAAGTATGTGTTTGATGATGACGATAATTAAATCATCAAGATTTGTTTTGTTCATAATTTATGTTAATTAGAATTCCACATATTTTCGTAAATTTCCACAATTTAATGGTATGGATCTTATAAAAGGCAAGTTCTCTAATTCCAATATATACTGAAAATGGTATCTATGACAAATTGTTTCACTTAGCGAGCACTTCCATAAATTATTAACCAGATACTGAATAAAAAGAACGAACTCTTCAATAAAAAGCTTCTTTTGTGTACATAGTAGGAAGATTTTTTGGAAATGAAGATTTCTAATTAATTTTTCTTGATTCACTGGTACTGCATATTACTTTTAATAATCATAATTTAGAGAATTTAATCTTTTAAAATGCAAATTCACATAGCTACAAAGTATACTGAAAAGTTGTGTCGATGTTAAATTATATCACAAGCTTAACTAGCACTTCCATTTATTATGTACTATGTACTAAAAATAATCGGCAATATAATAACAAGCTTCTTCCTTGTGAAGATTGAGGATTTTCAATTAATTTGTTTTTATCGATAAATATTATTTATTTTCTTGAATTTTAAATTTTCTAGTTCTGCAATACAAAATATACTGATACATTTTAGGTTTCTCAACATATTGAACACTATGTTATAATAATTTTGAATAACTATGCATTCATCCTTCGATATAAAATATCTGATCAATAATTCTTTTATTAGAAAAATTTTCCATTGTGCCCATCTAAAGTGCAGGGTTTCATCGGGTATTTCAATGAGAATTATAAATTATGGCATAAATGAATACGTATGTATAAAATGAGCATATTTAAAGATATTTAAGATAAGATAATTTTACTAGCTATAAAGCCACAGTTCCACCGGAGGAACATCGTGGAACATTTTTCTTGCTGTTGCGTGTTTCCGAAAATGTTCCTAAATGTTCCTTAAAATTTCTTCATGTTTCAGCAACAAATGTTGACTGTTTCTGCTTGATGCCCTTTAAACTACGATTCCATCGGAGGAACATTTTTGTTTCCGTTCCGTGTTTCCGTAGATGATCCAAAATGTTCCTTAAATTTCATTATTTTTCGGCAACAAATGATGAATGTTCCTACTTGTCGCTGGTTTCCATTTTGAGCGGTAAACTTCAAAAGAAAATAGGAAACATTTGTGAAAAAATCCATGTTGCATCCATCGCAGTGGAAGCGTATCGAGAACGCAACTAGTTAACATTCGTGTCGCAGATTTTCAGTGTGCAATTACAAAAACGAATAAATATATAGCTACGTTTCCATTGGAGGAACATTGAGGAACATTTTTGTTGTTGTTCCATGTTTCCGTAAATGTTACAAAATGTTCCTAAATGTTCCTCAAAATTTATTTATGTTTCGGCAACAAATGTTGATTATTTCTTCTAAATACAACTATTAACAATTTTAATTGCTTCAGTGAAAACAAAAAATTTACGTATGTTGCCATAAGTTTCCACCCTTGGCAACAAAGAGAAACATTATTTCATTACACATATTCACTGATTATAAAAGTCTCGTACGCTAATGTTGAAAAAATTTATTAATAACTACGAAAATTATCAGAGTCAAGGTTATCCATCTTTCAATTTTGCTAATCAAACGTTCAGTGAAACTATTTTAAAATTCTGGAATTAGCTATATATTTGATCTCACATTGCTATTTTAAACAAGTAAACATACCTACGAAATAAAGTATGGGAATGAAAAATTACTGCAGCGTTTCCATTTTCTTTTTGAAAGAAGTTTTCAATTGCGTGTTACACTCCAGACACTGATCGAATGCTA
Organism: Cynegetis impunctata; assembly: GCA_030704885.1. Lineage (NCBI taxonomy): Eukaryota > Metazoa > Arthropoda > Insecta > Coleoptera > Coccinellidae > Cynegetis > Cynegetis impunctata. The sequence continues at coordinate 387,883 of JARQZK010000780.1, read as the reverse complement.
GAGCTGAGAGTGAGTAAAATTAATGTAGTAGTGACACTGTATTCCTATATGCTTACTTAAAAATATTTTTTTGAAGGAGATCCTTTCAACGCAGGTGACTTGTTCAGTTTCAGAAATTGATAATGAGAATTAAGATGTATGTACCAAATATTATATAATTTTATATTGAAGTTAGAATTGGTTATTTATTGAAGGATGTGTATGAATTTGAAGTAGAGAAGTGATTTTGTTTTTCACAGAAAATCTACTAGTTATTCGTATGATGATATATATATATATATATATATATATATATATATATATATATATATATATATATATATATATATATATATTTGTTTCGCCAAAACAGTGGCTCCATCAAATGTATACCTAGTAGAGTGTGTCCAATTTTCGATACTTTTGAATTGTATCTCCATTATTTTTGAAAACAGAGGGTTGCATTTTTCGAGACACTGCTACTTTTTCGTAAAACTGAAGATGCCGTCAACAGAATTTTAATAGCCTTTCAGTTTTATCCTTCATCTTATCGAAAAGGTTATACAACATTCTTATAGATTTTTTCCGTAGAATGCAGCGGTGTAGATAATTTTTGTTACATATTTACTATTTTCGAGTTATAAAGCAACCTTATGTTTTTTTAAATGGAATACCCTTTATATTTAGAGACTTTAAAATTTTTTTTACCTTTTCAAAAATATAAGATATTATAAAGTTTTTCTCAGAAACGCGCAAATAAATGACAATTTTCTAAAATTGAAGGCATAAATCAATAGAAGGCCATGGATAACAACAATGAACAAGTGAAAGATACATATTACTAACGAACAATTGGATACCTTGCATAAAGTTGCCTTTTACTCAAAAAATACCTATCGATGTTTTTTCTATCAGCAGGTGTCAACAGATTCGTAGCGTAAAGTAACAATAATACAAACACAAATAAATAATATTGTTGAAAAAAAATTGAAGGTGATGTTCAAATAGACGACCATTTTTTCTGATGCAAAATTGGCACATCTTTGTAATTCTTTAAATAGCGTTTAATATAACCTTTTTTTTCATTTCGAAAGGCTAAATGAATTGCCTTTCGAAGTTCTGCAATGCTGTCAGTTTTTGGCACACCAATTTTCTTCTCAATTTTTCTATAAGGACAAAGGTGTTTTATATATCCCAAAGTATCTATCTCTTTTATTTCCATGTTCTCTTTGTTGTATATTTTACGCGGGCGAACACGTTATCCGTGCTCAACAAAAATGCTCTTAAACGAGTAAATATCTCAAATTGCCTTCTTTCTGGATATCTGAAAAGAAAAGAATTAAAGTAATAATATAGATTTTCATAGCCATTATAGCTTACTTACCTTAGAAAATATAATTCCGAAGCTTCTTCAGAATTTTCATCACTCTGTATAAAGCATACCAGCACATCATATTTTTCATAATTTCCATACTCTGCATTATATTATATATATATATATATATATATATATATATATATATATATATATATATATATATATATATATATATATATATAAATATATATATATATATAATTATTTATTCGAATTGTTGTTGCCTGTGATCTATTTTTAATCTCTTGATAATTATTAGCAATAACAGGCTGGTTGAATCTTAAAAAACTCGATTTTATTAAAAAGTTGACGTTTCACTACGACATTCGTAGTTTTTCAAAACTTTTGAAAAAGTTGAAATCTCCTTGACATTTATTGATTTGAAAAAATTTAAATAGACAAAGACTGCTTTGTCTCGCTAAAATTTTTTTCCCAAATGTGGTTGTTCTTTGTTATTTATTACGTGCTATTCAGTCTAATATCAACATTCAAAATTGTTATCATTAGATGGCAAGGGAAACCACAGAAACCTTTACCTACGTAATGTTCGAAAATAAAAATAATAGGGTACTATTTATCTAACATCTAATGATAACAATTTTGAATGTTGATATTAGACTGAATAGCACATAATAAATAACAAAGAACAACCACATTCGGGAAAAAAATTTTAGCGAGACAAATCAGTCTTTGTCTATTCAAATTTTTTCAAATCAATAAATGTCAAGGAGATTTCAATTTTTTCAAAAGTTTTGAAAAACTACGAATGTCGTAGTGAAACATCAACTTTTTAATAAAATCGAGTTTTTTAAGATTCAACCAGCCTGTTATTGCTAATAATTATCAAGAGATTATATATATATATATATATATATATATATATATATATATTTATATATATATATATATATTGATCAATATCAATTAAATAATAATACCAAAAGAACGAAAATAAACACTTTTATAAACCGAAAGTCGATCCAAAAACCAATGATATTGGTTTGACATTTATATTTGTTTCTTGTCGTGAACAATATCCATGACCTACTATTAAATTATGCATTTAATTCCAGAAAACTGTCATTTATTTGCGCGTTTCTGAGAAAAAGTTTATACTATCATATATTTTTGAAAAGGTAAAAAAAAGACAAATTCAATGGTCTATAAATATACAGGGTACTTATTCCATTTAGGAAAACATAAGTTTGCTTTATAACTCGAAAATAGTAGATATGTAACAAAAATTATCTACACCCATGCATTCTACGGAAAAAATCTATAAGAATGTTGTATTACCTTTTCGATGAGATGAATGATAACGGTCATACGACGGGGATCCCAAAATGCAACATTTTCCCTGTATCTTAAAAACTAAAAGGGCTATTAGAATTCTGTTGACGGCATCTTCAGTATTACGAAAAAGTAGCACAGTGTCGCAACCCTCTATCTTCAAAACTAACGGAGATACTCTTCAAAAGTATCGAAAATTGGACACACTGTAGGTACATACTAAGTCTTACAACAAGAATATTGAAACACGAGGGAAGGGAATATACAATAAAAATAGGGAAAATATATTCCCTTTTTACATCTTCCAATACATTTGTTGTAAACGTTAGTATGTACTACACATCTAAAGCAGCCACCATGTTTGGCGAAACAATTGTAGTAATATACCTATAAATTCACTCTCGAATGTTGTTATTTCATTTCATTCTGCGTGCTATTTAATACATAAGTGGGCACTTTAAGCGATTTTTTTTTGTTGAAAAATCGTATATATATATATATATATATATATATATATATATATATATATATTTATATATATATATATATATATATATATATATATATATATATATATATATATTTATATATATATATATATATATATATATATATATATATATATATATATATATATATATATATATATATATATATATATATATATATATATATATATATATATATATATATATATATATAGTCTGTCCAGCGAGACTTGGCGTTCACGTCACAGACATGCACAAAAAACGACGTAATGCTGCCTACCCAAAGAAATACAAGTCGAAATTGTCAAAATTCATATTTGTCATAAGTAAGTTTCTGAAACAGCAGTTATATGGTGATAGTGACCGGATCTTTCATTTCGACAAATATTCTATCCATAACATATCACATCGTATAATTCCTTCAAGAAAAATTGACTTTCCCAGTAGTGAAAATAAGTTGAATTGAATGTGAGGTGTCATTCTGTTCCAAGATTTGTCGGACCCTCTCTACTTACTTTCAAGTTTGACAGTCGCCGAAATAACTTCTCTATTTAATTTTTATCGAAAATTGGGTCAGCTTATTAGGTTTACGATTATTCATTACGTCTGGCAACAGTGTTCCCGATCGACGTCATATACAATTGATGACGTGAACGTAAAGTCTCACTGGACAGACTATATACAGGGTCGCTGATATGTATGGAAACGGTCGATTATTTACTACAGTAAGATAGCTAGCGAAAAATGTTAAGATACAAAAATTTTAGGGTTTTTCAAAATCTATCACACTAAATGAAAATTAATTATACAGCGTCAGTCAAAAAGTACCGAAGAAATAAAATTGCGTTTTCTTCAATAGAACATCCTATATATTACACCATATTACAATTCTGCTCAAAATTCTGAACAAAATTTACATAGCACATCATTTCCTAAATTCAACCGTTTTCGAGATATCGAATTTTGAAAATAACTTTTTACTACTCTCAAATTTATTGAAGAGAAAGCACGAAATGATAACCCTGAATAATTATGCTTTTTTATTTTCTGTAAAAATATTATGATTAAATTGTAATCATATCCACCTTGTGTGACTTTCATAATAAATATCCATCATTTCGTCTTACCCTGTATACTTAATTTTCATTTAGTGTGATAGATTTTGAAAAACCCTAAAATTTTTGTATCTCAACATTTTTCGCTAGCTATCTTACTTTAGTAAATAACCGAACGTTTCCATACATATCAGTGACCCTATATATATATATATATATATATATATATATATATATATATATATATATATATATATATATATATATATATATATATATATATATATATATATATATATATATATATATATATATATATATATATATATATATATATATATATATATATATATATATATATATATATATATATATATATATATATATATATATATATATATATAAAACATATATAACGGAATGAACTCTCTTCCTACTCTGTGTACCAATTCTCGTCTCTATTTTCCTACTCAACTGTTACGTGTCTCCTAGATTTTGGGTAGTATCAATCATGAAAAATATATTTTAATTGACTATTGTCAATTCAGTAATCTACAACAAGGAAAATTTTTTAATAATTTAAAAAATTATCAAACAACTTTCCAAGGGAGCTGGTTATATGTATTCCGCGACGAGACTTCTACATTCACAATCCAACAGTGAATCGTAGAAATCGTCAAGTCACCCCGACTCAAAATCTGCAAACTCGTTCACTTTATGTAGTAATATCAAGCTATTAAATTCTGATTTGATATATTTGGATGCATGATAAACTAGGTTGAATATAAAATGAAACAAGAGGGGCAGCCAAAAACGAATACGGATGTGAGAATATTCCTGCGAATTATATAAACAGAAGTTGCTTTACTGATAACAATTTCAACGAACATTCATAACTTTCCGTGATACCACTAATTTTATTTTCATCGTTTTATTTCTCTATTTTCTCGAAGGATGTGCGTCAATTCTTCAACCTCAGTGAAAATCTGGTAGATCTGGCAATATCTAATTTTAGGCATAATAGATATGATGTATACATTATATTTCATAATAGTGGTTTTCTCAAGGAAGGAATACCTATAAAGCTGGGTGTGCGCCTAGATATGCTAAAATTTCAACGATAATTATATTATTACCTTTTCTACCAAACTGTAGGGCTTTTGAAGAACAGTCTTCACTCAGTCTTCTGAACTTAATGGATTATCAAATTGTCTGCATTCTTTCATTTAACCAAATAAGCTTCAAATGAATTGTTAGGTACGTTTCAAATGCTATTATTCTGTTAATTATTTTCATTATGTCTTAGTTAACGTAGTCTGTCTGTAACCCTAACATTATTGTTTTGAAGAAACTCCCCTGCGATGTTGTGGCAACGCAGTGGGGTATTATATATATATATATATATATATATATATATATATATATATATTTATATATATATATATATATATATATATATATATATATATATATATATATATATATATATATTATATATATATATATATATATATATATATATATATATATATATATATATATATATATATATATATATATATATATATATATATATATATATATATATATATATATATATATATATATATATATATATATATATATATATAAAAATATGAAAAAACGGATCAATGGTCGTAACGAAATAATATTGTACGAACGTTAAAAGTATTTCGACTATAGGGGCTCTCTAATTACCAGTCAATTTGTACTACTAACTCTATATTTCATCCAACTTTGCGGACTTCCTCAGGAGTAAAACGGAAGTTACATTACAAGTTACAAAAAGCAAAAAATACACGTACTTAAAACAGGACTTACGATACTATGAGAAATGTTTAAATTTTGTCATAGTATCGTAAGTCCTGTTCTAAGTACGTGTAATTTTATGTTTTGTAACTTACACACAGACATGAAACATTACAAGATGTCCATAAATTACTCATGAAAAAAGATTACCCAATAAAACTTATACAGAAAATCACAAAAAAAAAATTCATGAACTTTACAACACATTAGAAACATCAAAAAAAAAATATTAACAAAAAATATATTCCTCTCCCATATATTCCTGATTTAAGTAATAAAATTTCACAAATTTTAAATCCACACGATATTAAAGTAGCCCACACCGCACAAAATCAAATAAAACAAATATATTCTAAATTAAAAAGTAAAACACCTCTTCTGCAAAAATCTCATATTGTTTATAGTATACCCTGTAATAATTGTAATAAATCATATATAGGTCAAACTTTTCAAAATTTAGAAGAAAGACTAAAAGCACACAAATATACCAGAACACAAACCACAGCACTAATAAAACATAAAAACAATGAGAATCATACTTTCAACGTTAATAGCACGAAAATTTTAGAAATAGAAAAAGATCAAAAACGCAGAGAAATTTTAGAAATGTAACATATTCAAAAAAATTTAAATAAAGTCGTAAATGATAGAACAGATATCGAACATTTGAGTTCAATATACGCAGATTTAATTCTTTAATTTTTCGAAGAAACAACATAAATCAAAACAAACAAACTCTAACCATAACAACTCATCTTCTTAGACAAAATCTAAACATCTATAATTTTCAATTTTTCTAAAAAGAAAGTATAGTTGAACATGTGATCTCCAAAATTACAAGTAATGTCTTTTTAAAGACAACAATCAAATATTATAACCTAACCTAACCTATTTTGTACATTACGTGGGTGAAGGTTTCTGTGATTCCCTTCCCATCTAATATCAACGGACCTGTCTGTTGATATTGGACTAAATAGCACGTAATTAATAACTGAAGACGGCCACAGCCGCAATGAGAAATTTTTGAAAACAAGATAAATAGTACCCTATTCTTTGACTTTTCAAAATCAAAATAATTTGAACCTATTTCGAACATTACGTGGGTAAAGGTTTCTGTGGTTTCCCTTACATCTAATAAAAACAGATTTGAATGTTAATATTGGACTGAATAGCACGTAATAAATAACAAAGAACGGCCACAGCCGAAAAAAATTTTAGTGAGACATAATAGTCTTTTTCTATTCAAATTTTTTCAAATCAATAAATGTCAAAGAAATTTCAATTTTTTCAAAAGTTTCGATAAAGCCACGAATGTCGTGGCGAAACGTCAACTTTTTAATAAAATCGAGTTTTTTGAGATTCATTAAGCCTATTATTGCTAATAATTATCAAAAGATTATATATATATATATATATATATATATATATATATATATATATATATATATATATATATATATATATATATATATATATATATATAGGGTTAGAACTATTTAGAGGGGGACTAGAGAGATATCGAAAACCGTTAGAAATACAGGGTGACTTAAATTACAAAAGCGTTATTGAGGGATGAGTGTGATGGTGTGAACAGAACCAAAATATCTCCAAACGTTCACGAGATATCTCGAAAAAACTAAAAATCGAGATTTTTTTTTCTATTCGTCTCATTGGTTTCCAGAGATAACTTCACGAAATTTGGTCTGTAGCCATTATCCAACATAACAATTCTACTTGTGTTGTAAGATTTTTTCTATTCTCCATTGATTCAGGGACGCGATAGTCATTTTTTTTTCTTTATGGATTAATAAAAAAAAATTACAAATTCAACAATGTATCACACTTCACAAAAATATTGATCTAGTTACGCAAATTTGAACTTTTTTTTATTTTTCAATTTAAGTAGTAGCTGGTGCCAGAATTGATGAATCACTTTGTTGACAGTTGTTATGTGAAACCATCACTTGAGCTTTGTAAAAACCTGAATCCTGTTTGATAAGTAACGCCCTATAAATTACATAAATAATGAAAAATTCGTTGTCGGTAAAACAAGGCATGTATGATACTTAGATACGAGCATATTGAAACTCCAGAATAGCATCTGTACGTTATTTTCAACAATATCCAGAACGAATGCAGTAGAATTGTAACATTTTCCAAAAACTGGAAAGATGTATGGAGGAAAATGGTAGTTTGGAAAAAGAGAGGCAAGTACCACATAACCGCTAATGAAATAAATGTGCTTGCACAAGTTCATATAAACCCAGAAACTTCCACAACTGCAATCGCTAGGGAATGTGGCATGTCACAGAGAGACGTATCAAACATTTCAAGAAAGCATAAGTTCGACGATTACATGTTTACAATAGTACAAGGGTTACAACAGGGCGATTATCAATACTGATTGAATTTCTGTTCTGGCTTTCTCAAAAATTAATATAAGATCCTCAATTTGCGACAAAAGTCTTGTGGTCGGATGAATCCACATTCACTAACAATGGTGTAGATGAATCATCATCACTGGGACAATACCAACCCACATTTAAAATATTAGTCAAGATATCAAATTAGAGTTAGTGTTGATGTTTATTGTGCTTTATTGAATAACCAGATAATTGGATCTACTTCATCGATGGTACATTAAATGGACCCAAGTACTTAGATATACTACAAAATTATATAGAACAATTTTTACAGACATTGCCAGTTTTAAGCTATGTAGAGTGTCGGTATCAGCATGATGGTCTTCCAGCGCATAATAACTTGGAATTCAGGGAATTATTAAATACTAGATTCGCCGAACAATATATTGGAAGAAACAAACCCATTAACTGGCCGGCTAGATCTCCGGACATGAATCCGATGGATTACTTTTTTTGGGAAGTCTTGAAGGACTATTTTCATCAAGTCCCCATACATAATAGAAATGAAATTCACAACAGAATTATAGAAGCAATTAGATCCATATCTCCTGAACAAATTCGAGCGGCTATCCAGGGAATTTCTGAAAGAGCGAGGCTCTGCATTATTAACGAAGGAAACCATTTTGAACATATTTGAAAATAAACTTTATTATTGTTAATTTTTTGCTTTTGTTTGATTCGTAGTGTTTTTGAAACAAAAATTGTTTTACTGAACTAATATTTGATTTTTTGTTTGATACATAATATACAGGAATAATGTTTTCATTTAAAATTAAATAAATGACGAGTGAATCATTAGCCCACTATCCTATTCACAAAGTTTTCACAAAAACTTTATTCTAGCTGTGTGAATTCATACTTTTGTAAGGTGTGATACACTGTTGAGTTCGTAATTTTTTTCTTCATCACTACCTAAGAAAAATCAACATGGCGTCCATAAGAAAACAAAAGTTGACAATCGCGTCTCTGAAACAATGGAAAATAGAAAAAATCTGACAAAACTAATAGAATTTCTATGTTGTATGATAGCTAAAAACCTAATTTCGTGAAGTCACCTCTAGAAACAAATGAGTAACAAAGAAAAGAAGAAACTCTCGATTTTCAGTTTTTTTGAAATATCTCTGGAAGTATTGGAGATATTTTGGATCTGTTGACACCATCACACTCGTCCCTAAATAACTCAACTATTTTGTAATTTAAGCTACCCTGTATTTCTAACGGTTTCCGATATCCCCCTCTAAATAGTTCTAACCCTAACTATATCATATATATATATATATATATATATATATATATATATATATATATATATATATATATATATATATATATATATATATATATATATATATATATATATATATATATATATATATATATATATATATATATATATATATATATATATATATATATATATATATATATATATATATATATATATATATATATATATATATATATATATATATATATATATATATATAATAAATTCGATGGACGATGAATCAACTCTGTGGTAGTTCATATTTATATTAAAAAAATTAAATAATAAGAAAACAATTTATATTATTTTCATTTTGTGGTTTTTAGACAAGTTGTTTTCTTATTATTTAATTTTTTTAATATATATATATATATATATATATATATATATATATATCTATATATATATATATATATATATATATAATAAGAGTTCTTAACTCAATCTGCCCGATGATGGTCTAGTGACCGAAATTGCAATCGCAGTGTTATATTTTTCAAAGTATTTTCGTGATAATAAACGTAGTGAATTCAAGTTTTGTTTTTGTTCATCAGAAACTATATACCTACATTGAATTGATTACCGTAGAGAAACAATTATATGTGAAAACAGTTTTCATGTTGAGTTAAATGCATAGTGAAGTAGAAGGCTCGTTAACAACTTAACATAGAAAATTGTATATTGTGTCAATAACAGATTTCTTCGTTGAAGTGTATCCTATGAGAAAATAGAAATAGATTCAACAAGAAGGCAAAGAAGAATATGAATCAGAACTGATAGCATGCTATTTTACTCATCAACTCTACGAACATCTACGAAGAAATAATCTTTATTTTCTTCAAACTAGTGACTCTGCAATATATTCTAGGATTTTGTTTATGATTGTTTCTTTTTATGCGAATATGATGAAATATCATAGATTGATTTTTGGTTTTTTCATTAGTATTTAAATTATACCTTGAATTTGTAAAATCTATACTTTCACTTTAGTATCATTTTATTTCTATTGATGTAAAATACAAGCAGACGTATAATCAATTTGCTTATTCGGTGAACTATTAAAGATGAATTCTGCTTTTGATATTTACATTTCACTTATTATGGAGAACTCTACAAAAATATTGCAAAAACACTTTTCTTTGAACATGAATTCGTAATTGTTTTAAATATATGATTCTACTTTCGTATAAAATTATTCTCGATATCATATTAAAATGATAGGTTTTCTTGAATATCCATGTTTTTACACAGAAATGCTCATATTTCAATAGAGAGATGAAAATAATTAAACTCTAAATTTACTATGTCAGATATCATCAAAATTTTTTGAAAATATAATCATATTTAGCGGACCAGTTTTGCATGGACGTCCATCTTCAGCTCATAAAATAGAAGAGACATACGTCGAACTTCAGCGCATTTAATATAACAGACATACGTCCATGTCAGCGTATATAATAGAACAGACACACGTCTATCTCAGCGCATACAACAGAACAAACATGCGTCCAACTTCAACGCATATAATAGAACAGACATACGCCCATCTCAGCGAATATGATAAAACAGACATACGTCAATGCTCAGCGAATATGATAGAACAGACATACGTCCATTCTGTCTGAGAATTGTTATTTTATACTAAAAATATCTTTCTTTTCCGTGTCTGCTTTATTCATCTATTTCGTAATTCCCTGAAAGACGTCGAGAGTATAACTGACATTTTTATTTTATTGTAATTTAAATACGTAATAATTTCCAGATAGTTAAATATACCGTAAAGCGTATATATTTAAATTAACCTACGCTGATTCTGATAACGTCAGAGTTTTATCAACTCGAAAGAACTGACATTTTAATAATTACAATTGATTTATATTTTAATAGAAGCGACATTTCATTTCTTATAAACATTAATGGCTTAATATCATTAGCCAACAACATACAATAAATGATACCTTCATACATACAGTCAGAAATATAAGACAAAGAAATATTTATTTCTTTACTGTGTTCATGTCCATCGAATTTGCTGTTATAAATGCTCTTACTTACGTGATTATTTATTCAAGAATACTCATTATCTTAAATTATTATTGAAGATCATCTCTCCGGTATGAAATTTTGAAAAAAGTGGCAAACTCCAAAAACATTCAACAAACAATTCAAACAATTAATTATTCCTCAATTTTCACTTGTATGAAATTTTGACTGAGTGGAACCTTTAGAAGATTTGATAGTCTATTAACGAAAATGGCTCTAAATAGTATATTTCACATCGAGTTTAGAAGAGCCAATTTTTATTCAACGAATGAAGTGATTGAGGGCCAATGAGCAGCTAGCGTATTTTTTCGGAAAGTAAGCTATTTTTTGCAAACTTTTGTATTTTTCAATAAATGTTCGATTATTCAAGGCAAAATCCACTTTGTAGTCTGCATATTCCATGTTGAAAAGTACCTACTCGAGTACTTCACAAATAAAAGAAAGCGTGGGTATATCACAATATGAAAGCTCCATCCCTTGTAGAGACGTCAAAATAATACAATTTTATTATGTTATTTTGACAGAAAAAACAAAAGATTTGACTCTAGAAAATGCTTTTTTAAAAAAAGATCCAGACGATAAGTTCTTATTAATGAAAGTGGTAGTTATATTTGGCTCAAATAGATCATGTATACGTGTTGAATTGTACAGAATAATTGTAAAATATATTGAACACAAGTGGAAAATTTTGATTATAACTTTACCTACATGATTCCAAAACTAAAAGCAAACATGTATTCACCGTAGGTTCAGACTGCAACGGTGAAGTGAAATTAATCCCATTCACAATCAAGGCATAAACAAATAAAACACAATAGACTTTTTATTTACTATCACCATGGTTACTGCACATTACAACGAAATAGCATTCAGTTTTGCCAAAACTCTCTAAGAATATTCGAACCTCCAAGATGTATCGAGTTATACTGGTCACTGCTAGAGGAAGACTTCAGACACCTTCCCCGCTGAAAGTGGAGCTGATACTCAAACGCTTAGAAGGAATGGAGAATGGCACTAAACTAGTGTGGCTGAAGGATATATTGACAGTATAAAATTTTGAAAGACACTTTTCGTCATCAGGAACTAGATTCCCTTCATAATCATTGAGTAATATATATGCAGAATCATAATAGCCTTGGGAAAAAAAAGGAAAATTGAATAATTTTGGTGTTGTTATTTTTTCGAATTTGAATAATCAAACTAAGATACCTAAAATAATTACTCTAATACATAACAATAAAACAACAAGTGAGTTTTTGTGACAGACTATATTTTGTTTAGAGTAACATTGCTATTCATAAAAGTGCCACTTATATATATTCTGAAGATTATATTCACATTTCGCGTTTAATAGAAAGAAATACGGAGAGCAAAACAATTCCAAGCAAAACGTAATATTCATGAAAAGAAACTGACCTGGTTGATGTCATATGATAATTCTGTATCGTGCTAAATCATAATAGATAAATGAAATGTTATTGTGTCATCATTGAGTAGGTGCTGAAGGAAATAACTCGAAAGGGTGGGCTGCTGTCCATTTATGTGATAATTTTGTTGATTGATATTTATTACTTTTAAGTGTAGGTACAATCGTTGACTTTACAGGAGGTTAACCTTTAGTAACAGTGATTGAAGGATAATGGTGATTGAGCAAAATTGTTGGCATTACTTGTCATATTACGAAGTAATTAATAACGGCAAAACACAAATGTTGTTATTCGAAACGTTGAATATCAAAAGTATAAGTGAAGTAGATAAGTGATTTTACGAATTTCGTCATTCGACTATCTTCAGGAAGACTGTGCTCAAACAGTTAGATTGAAAAACAAATATTCTCATTTTTATCAAGAATTTTGATGAAAATCGGAAGATAGAGTAACGAATATAATCATTTCATTAGCATCTGAATGATTAACCATATATTGAGTTATTCCAAAATTTACTTATCAGTTAAAAGTAGTGCCAATAACGAACTCAATGAATCACCTCTAATATAGTTCCGTATAGTTCCTTTACGAGAAAATTATACTATTCAAGAACTACAAATAATGAAATCTATTATCAAGAACAATGGTTTAAAATTTAAATTTTTGAAAATTTTTAAAACACTCGATGCGATTGCATTAAATGATATATATCTACATATTCGAAGTTAATAATATACTATGCAAGCAATAAATCATATACATTGAATTCTAATTGGAATATAACAACAGTTTTCAAACTATTGCACAGATTATCAAATAATTTGTTTATTCTCATTCATGAGATACATTTTTTTATGGGCGAGGAGTTTATAAGTAGCGAGTGCAATAACTTGCATATACTTCAAGGGGGCCATTCCTGTGCCTCCAGTGATTCAAAATATTTGAAATGCTGTATTAGTCGAAAAAAGACTCAGTAAATAACTGCATGAATAAAAACCAAACATTCCTATTCATCTCAGAGATGCAAATTCATCATATCTGCCAAAAGTCTCGAGATTTAAATACCCACAAATTGAATTCTAGCTCTTGTCTCATCTGAGTCAACTGTAATATAGAATAAAAGTAGCAGAGAAAAAATATACATAACTTTTTACATTCAGCATCTCGGTTACAGATGTATTAAAAATATCAGGGATAACAAATGAAATGAAGAAATAGACCAAATTTTCAGTTCAATATTTAAGCTCGTTTATGCAATTGCATTACGTAATAATAATATGTTTAATAGTTAATAATTAGTTCTTATTCGTTGATGATAGTAGCGTATATGGAAACTTGTCACACATTTTCAATGAAATTCAGAATATTATTCAGAGTATATTCACCCAGCTGAATAACCTATTGAATGTCTTTATTTTAAGTAGAAAATAAATAAATAACAGTATACCTATTTACATATTATTAATTTTGCCTCAAAAACTAATCGTATTAGAAAAACCAACTCGAAAAAATTCTTTACAGAATCCCTGTTTATATAATGGCTAATTTTGACTTGTGCCAGTCCTGTTTATATTACTTTATGATCATTTGTAGGAGGAATAATTACTATTGGCAGTGTTTCTCCAATAACATATTTCTCATACATTAAATTGCGCTTATTCTAGCGGAAATGGATTTACTACAAGCAATTACTTTTTATTCAAGAAATGCACAGCCTCCTGCATTTTTACATCAAAATAACGGTAGGTATACCTTCCGTAAAAACGGCGCAATATCTGGCGATTATAAGCCATGTGGTGAAATAAATGGGTAGACGACTGGTTTCTGCATGTATATCAGGGGCGGCTAGTCAAAGGAGGCTAAGGAGGCTAAGCCTCCTCAATAATATTCCGTGTATCACTAATATATTATATTGAATAGTCAGCATTCAGCATATTCATATTAATCAAAATCATATTATTTTATGCACCTAACTTCCTTTCAACCTACAATATATAATATAATTCATTAATTACGATAGAAGGTATTTACATTTACTGCATTTCATTCATTTCAAGATTTGTGGCAACGCTGCGGAGGCTTAGAAAAGTATATTCTCAACGTCCATTATGCCTGACACAGAAAAGCAAACAACGGTGCAAATACTCCGAATGAATACTTCATTGCAATAGAAAAGCAAAACACATGTAAATGGCAACACGGATAGGAACCCAGTCTCATACAATGTCGACCAATCACAACTATAGAATTTCGCGTGACATCGAGTGAATTCGTTGGAAAGCATTAATTGAATAGTAGTGTGATCGTAGTTACTACTGGCAGCGTGTTTACTTATATTGCTCGCGTATTGTTTTAAAATGAGTTTGGTTACTGAAGTTAATTTCAAAAATTTCAATGGTGACTTAGTGGAATATTTGTTATCCCATAAGTTTAGTGCACTAAGTTATGAGGATAAAGTTTTGATAAAAACATTGCGACCTACCCCTGAATTAAACAATTTGGTGCAGCGTAACAGACAACAAAACCGCGGTTTTAATACAAGAAATTATGAGAGACATCCTTGCCTAACCGGATCACAGTTAAAAAATAAATTATTTTGTTGGCAGTGTTTACTTTCTACTAGTGAAAATGTCGCTGTTTGGGGCCGCTTACGATTTGAGGATTTAATTCTATACCTAGTTGAAAGTGAGGAATTTTTCACCGTTAAAGTAACTTTAAATACAGCACGCGGATTAATATCTTACTCACAAGATAAGGAATTTATATATTTTTTGAACATCTTTAAATTAATTTTTGAACAAACAGAAATAGTTTTTCAAATTTTACAGCACAAGTTTTCAGATGTAATTTACTCACGAAATCGGCTCAAGTTTCTTTTGGAAAAAATTTCAGAATTTCCTGCAGGAGTTTATTTTAAAAAACTATTTTCTGTATTTCAAACTACGGATGATACTACTCAATTTAGCCCAAAACGAAAGAAATTCAGTTACGCAGATATGGAGCTTCACTATAAGCAAATATTTTATGAAATTTTGGATACTATTAGGGGTCAAATAGAAATAAGGTTCTCTGATTTGAAAGAACTGCATTTCTTCGACTTACTCAATAAAAATTTGTTAACCGGATTTTCGCCTAATTTTCCATATAACCTTTTGGAAAATTTATGTCAAAAATACACTTTTTTTGATAAGTTGGCCCTAAAAAGTGAACTGTGTGTTGTTGATAATGACAATGAAGTTTTGGGGCAAAATAAAAATCATGTGATGACTATTAAATACATTTTTGATAATAATTTGAATCAAGATTTACCCCAAGTTTCTAAACCCTTATGTCTAATTGTTTCTATCCCGGTGACATCGGCTTCCGTAGAGCGCTCGTTTTCCACTCTTAAGAGAATTAAAACTAATTTACGAAATTCAATGAGCCAGGATCTCCTTTCAAATTTTAGTAAATTATTTCTTGAACTTGAATCATTCACTAATTTTTTGGAGTACCTAATAAAATATTTCGGTTTTAAGTTTTTCATTCAACTGTTTATTTATTTCACTCAATTAATTGAGTTGAAGTGAATATTAAATTTTTTTTCGAATTCATAAATTTTTCGCATATGTCATGCTCATTTTAAATTCTTCAACTTCTCTTCTCAACCATTTTATGGGTCATCTAAGCTAAAGTCAGTGAGGGTGTATTTTATTTTATCATATACCTAGCCGTATTACCATTCATTATGGTATTATAAATGGAAAGGTAAGTAAGCGGAAAAAAAAAATAATTTTGATGATATCTAATTTAATTGAGTGATTAATAGAAAATATTATTTAAATATCACTGAGATAGGTGAAATAAACTCACTTCGTGCATCAACTTCATTGAAAAAAATGTATATTTATAATATAAAATTCAATTCCAAGAAAAAGCTATCTATTTTTAGTCACCAGACCAGCAGGACCTTTGGGGAGTCCACCTTGTCCTTCGGGAACTGTCCTCAAGGGAATGAACCCTAATTCTATTTTGGGAATGCCATATTCCTGTAGCTTCTCTTCGTAGGTATCCAAGAGGTCATCGTGCGCCTTACAGACTCTTGCTAATTCGTACTGAAGGTCGTTGATTGTTGCATTCTTTTTATTTAGTATATCCTAAAATAATTAATTTATGTTACTTACATATTTCAAGATTAGATCACATGGGAGTGTGTGAATTATTGTGGATTTTTTATTTGTAACAGCTAAGTTAGTGGAATGTGTACCTATATCTCTTGGGACTTATTTCGGGAATGCGATGGAAATATATTGTAAGAAGAAGCGAATGCCATTCAAAATAACTTAAATGATTATTTGATTTCAGTAATGCCACATACCAAAGTGAAAATTATGGTACAGCGTTGCTAGAATTATTGATTTCACTTCAAAATTATGTAACAAAAAAAGCAAAAGACATTTTTTTTTAGTACTACATATTGTATTAGGTATTAGGTAGCGATGATCTGCACACACAATCTAAACAAAAGCCTTTTTGTAACGAAGTTCCTTACGTGACCAAACTGAAAAGTACTTGAGACTAAAACCGTAACGGAAATGACGACATACAAGCGAATATTGTATAATACCTTCTCTTTCTCCCTCTTTCTTTCCGTTCTCTCATCCCTTTTCTTTCTGATCCCACTTCGCTACGCCAATCGCCAATGCAGAGTATATACTCATGAATTCATGTACAAGCAACGCGAAAGCGTCATGAGCCGTCGCGGGACGCCTGGCAGATGTGAAACATCGAATTAGTTTTGTATAAGTTATATGCATAACAGAACAAATTACGACAGGAATCAGCTATGGCATAATGAAAAGACAAAGCTTTACAAATTTGTAACATAATATAATGCCTACGTATAGTAGGTTTATATTCCATTAGGTATATAGCGTATCGCCACGTTATACTCTCATTATATCCACTCTTGCGTCTTTTTTCTACATTGTATTGATGGCCGAGTGGTCTGAGTGCTGAACACTGGTATCGTATTACTGAGTTCGAATCCCAGGGGTGACTCCAGGCTTTTTTCATTTATTCATTTACAATCTCGTTACATCTCTTGGTCCCACATTTCAATATTAATTAATTCAACTTGGATTAGTATAAGTTATCACTTCTGTCGAGTGTCCCGAGACGCTAATGTTTCTTTTTTGCAAATTGTTTTGCTTCTATATTATCCGAGAGAACTTCGTTCCTACCTAGTGTCCCATGACACCGTTTCTTTTTTTTTAGTATTACACATCTCGTGGTTAGTGTCAGGTATTATTTATATTGTAGTAATCTAAAATTCTAGGTAGGTTTGAATAATGTTATAATTATTATCGGTTATATCACAATTATTATTTTTGACAAACAGTTGGAGGAGAAATTATGTTACAATTCAATAATTATGATACAAACGGCAACGCTGTTTGGTACAACACGTGTTTCATTCCTCCCTGAAGTATGTGTCAGGGAGGCGGGTAGCTTGAGTTTGGGATTAACGCCTTCAGCCAGATCAGAGGATACACTTGTATGTACAAGTGCATTAAGGATAGGTGAGACGGGATATTTATGGAACATAGGAAGTGTGGGTAGGGTTCAGAGGATTAATACTGGCCCAGCATTCGCCTTGTGAGTTTGCAAGCAGTGACTTACATTACCATGAGAAAAAGTCTGAAAAAACTCATGGCAGACCAGTCGGCCCCGGGGTTTGAACCCGAGACCTCCCAAATTCTAAAGAGTGTAAAGGCAGCTCTAAACATGTGGTGAAATGATTATTTATAATATGAATTGAACATCGAATATGTGGAATCACTACAATCAGTATTAGAAAAAAATATTTTTGCTAGTTACTACACTTAAATTTTTGATACTATTGAGAGAGAAATAACTCAATTGTCATATGAAATTTTGTAGACAAAGCACACATAAGGAATTGGAAATAAAGCTTTACAATGATAACCAATCAGACAAAACACACTTTCAATAGGTGAACAAAACAAGAATCTATTAAAATGGAAGAACAAAACAGAAAAACATTCATGAGTCAATTATGTAAAACATATGTTAAGAATCAACATATTTGTCAATTAAACTAATTATACAGATATGAAATTTTGCATATTACAAATAAAAACAAAAAACATTAAGACATGCTGCTACCAAATGTGGAACTCAAGGGTCTATGGTACCTTGTGAAATTCCGTTACAGAATAAAATTCTACTACGGAGTAAAATGGTCTCCAAAAAAAAAGCCTTAGTCGAACTTCGGAACTTTTTTTATATACTTAAAGATTTTAGCTCTAATAGTAGGTGATTGTATAACTTTCCGGCATTGTAGGTAAAGGAGTTTTTTGTTAAGACAGAGGTGGGCGCTATTTAATAAATATCGGGATCTGAATTTCTTGTGTGATAACTATGATTTGGTCTTTCTGAAAAGTTATGAATGTTTTCGAACCAAACAGACGGATTCGAATATGAATAGTACAGGAAGAGTCAGAATTTTGAATGTTTCAAAGTAGAATTTGTATAATGATGTGTCTTTCTGCTCAGCCTTTAGCGCAATCTGAAAACAGACTCAAAGTGGAAGAAACTGCATGAACACCAAAAAGGCAAACCATAACTAAGGTGAGATTCGAATAAAGAAAAGTATATCGATAACGCAGCAGAAATTGTGAATTGTGAGACTGAATAATGTGTTTGGTGAAAAAGTTAAAGTTCTGGAACTGAGTTCCATATCGCAGGTTACAATCCAGATTCTTGGCAAATGAAAAATAGGCCTAAACCTATGTACAGGGGGAGCCAATTTCGATGTTTGTATTAGCTCGGTAAGTATAGCAGATACAAAAAAACTAAAGTAGCATTCTCGATCTCTTTTTTCGAAACAAATTCACTCACGAATACCAAAATTTGCAAATTAACAAAAGTTTTAACAAAAGTTTTAAATTTGGCGAAGGCTTTTATTTTCAAATAGTCCGAGTGTTAATCAGAATAAATATTAAATGCAGCTGAAATTATCTACTAGTATGAATGAATACTCAATAATTAATCCTCTATTTCCTAGTTGATGATTTCATACTATCTGCGTTGATGTTTTTATTCTAGTTTCACAATTAACTAATTGCGCCAACACACCGAACTAGTTATATGTATTAAAAAACTTTATTGTAACTAATCACATACTAAAGATATAGAATACGCTCAATTAATAAAATATAATACTTTATAGTTGTTTTTATTGCATTAATGAATTTCAATATTAGACTCCGGCAACACTGATTCTATCTAGCATAACTTTCGATCATTTCACTGACAAAAAGTAATATATGTTCGAGATACTCGACAAAACGTTAAATTAAAATGCTGAATCATTGAAAAAGTGCTAGAATAGTAGAATTTTCACGTGGCATTTGATTAATTTCCACTATGAAAAAAAAGACATAAATAATTAACATTAATCAACAAGAACTCACAATTATACAAGTGAATTTTCGAAAAATATATTCAGATGGAGATTTTATGATATGTGAAAAATGAATCAGTATAATAAATGTTAGTAACGAAGCAAGACTTTTCTTTTCTTTGCCCTATTAGATCAGGGACAAGACAGTTACTATTATAGTCATCTTCAATTGATTCTAATAGGAAAATTGACATAATTGGGTTCACAAATAGATTGTTATATTCATAGATCCTTTCCTTCTATGCAAACGACAAACTACGTCTTGTTTATTTCTCAGTTATTATCTTAGATAGGTTGGAAGGTATCGCGTTTAGATGACGAGTTACTAATGTATTTCACAATTCAATCATATACTCGGAAACATTGATGAATCTTAAAGCTACAGGTCCACCGGAGGAACATTGGGGAACATCGTGGAACATTTTTGTTGCTATTGCGTGTTCCGAAAATGTTCCTTAATGTTTCTTGAAATTTCTTTATGTTTCGGCAACAAATGTTAACTGTTTTTACTGGTCAACTTTCAAGCTACGATTTCACTGGAGGAACATTTTTGTGCAATTGCGCGTTTTCGTAAATGTTCCAAAATATTCCTTAAATTTTTTTTATTTTTCGGTAACAACTGTTGACTGTTTCTACTTGTCGTCGGTTTCTATTTTGAGCGGTAAACTTAAAAAGAAAATAGGAAACATGTATAAACAAATGGGTGTTGCTATCGCAGTGGAAACGTATCGAGAAAGCAACTAGTAAACATTCGTTTCGCAGATTTTCAGTGTGCAGTGAAGTACGAAAACGAATAAATATATAGCTACGGTGCCACCGGAGGAACATTGAGGAATATTTTTGTTGCGACTGCTTGTTTCCGTAAATGTTTCAAAATGTTTCTAAATGTTCCTTTAAATTTCTTTATATTTTGGCAAAAAATATTGATTGTTTCTACTAAACAATACGCAATTATTGACAATTCTAGTTGCTTCAGTGGAAACAAGAAACTTACGTATGTTGCCATAAGTTTTTACCCTTGGCAACAAGGAGAAACGTTCAGCAACAAAATGTTCCTCAATGTTCCTCCGGTGGAACTGTAGCTTACATAGTATAAAACGAAGTGGCTTCCGCTGTCTTGTTGCTCTGATCTTTTGAACTACTCAACGGATTTTAATGCAGTTTTCAGCAATATAGGTATATAGTTATTCAAGAGGAAGAACAGCACAGAAAAGCCGAAAAATATATTTTTTTGCGCTTGAATCTAGTAGAAAAATAAACATACAACATTGTGTATTACTGGTTGCCGATATCTTGCAATATCACTCAAGATGTTGGAAGATAAACATGGACCATCAACATATTTTCTGATCACTTCTGGAGCATTACACAATTAATAAACTGCAATCAGCTGTTAGTAACTTAGAGCAAAATGTTGATAAGGAGTAACAATTTAGATAAAAACACAATAATGGTAGAAGCTGTTTCGCGTGGATCATTATGGCACAGGCGCTCAGGATAAATTAATTTTCGATCGTTATACACAGTACTTTCTAGCACTACTACTACAGTTTTCTCTGTTTTCTACAAAACAAATAATTTTGCACAGTTACACAATTTAATTAGCTGGATTTTATATATATTTATCTTTATCTATTTATCTGTTCGCTTAGATCAGTGGTGGGGAAACTTTTTTTAAGACGGGCCATTTGTAATAACTAGACCATCGTAGCGAGCCAAAGAATAATGCTTAATCGTTAGAAAATTTATGTGTTCTATAAACATATACATATATTATTACATACACTTATTATTTTAATAGTAAAAAAGCAAAAGGTAAGAAAATTATAGGTAAGCACAAAATATAAAATGAATTTAGTGTAGTTCTTGATGTGAAGTATTATCACTTTATTTTCTGGTGTCGTTACTGGTTGATGGTGCATGAGAAAAATGAAATTGAGACTGTTTCATCAAAATTTCATCATAGTCCGGTTCCATTTGCGAAGCAGAAATTCTTAAAACTGATGAAAGGTGCTCATCTGTAATTCTGTTTCTTAAAGAAGTTTTCCTAAGCTTCATTGTTGAAAAGATTTGTTCGCATATATAAGATGAGCCGAACATTGTCATTATCTTCATTGCATGAGTAATTAGATTTGGGAATTTATCTGGACTTAAATTACGCAAAATAGCGGCCGTTGGAAAAATTTAACCAAATTTTAATAGTTTAGTTCTGCCTCGGAAAACATTTCAAATACAAAATTTCGGCTCATTAGGTGTGATACGATCCGCTGGAGATGCCAGTATGCGGTTGCAGAAATTTACCTAAATGTTGATACTTTTGTTCTGCAACGAAAAAAATTAAAAAAATTAAAAAAATTGTTGGCTGATGACACAGGTCAAGGCCATTTAGGCAATCTGCCTATTGATTTTAAAAAAATATCAGGTACCTAATTTCAGCTCATCTGAGTCGATGTGAGCCGCTAAAGATGCCAACATATATGTAAGACATGAAAAACTTTTCGAGAATTCTGGTCTCGGAGTTCTAAAACGGATAAAAAAAACCTCTCCCGCACCTGACTGCTTTCCTTCGATACACTGCCATAGTATGTTTTTTATGGGATAAAATAAGACTAAAAAAAAACCACAAAAATGATCACAAAAAGTAGTAGGGTTTCTCTTTACTAATAGCAAAAATATGCTCAGAGCCACACTCGCCACAAATAGCGAGCAATTAAATAATGATATCCTAGCTGTTAATTATCTACTAAGATTTTTAGAAAATACATGAAAACGGCAATAATTTTCAAACTATCAACAATCGGCTATCTTATCTCGAAAAATATAAAAGTTGACCATGGTCAATTTAATATATTACATAAGGTAAACAAGGAAATTTTCTCAATAATCAAAAAAATATCAAACAACTTCCCAAGGGAGCTGGTTATATGTATTCCGAGATGCGAATTCTACATTCACAATCCAACGGGAATTATGATGTTTTCTATAATGCACCGTTGGATTGTGGATGTAGAATTCGCAGCTCGGAATACATATAACCAGCTTCCTTGGGAAGTTGTTTGATATTTTTTAAATTATTGAGGAAATTTTCTTGTTTACCTTATGTAATATGACCATGGTCAACTTTTATATTTTTCGGGATAAAATCGCCGCAGGTAGTTTTTATGCGGGTCGTCACATTACAAAGTAAGAATGCGTTCAAACACTCTCACGAAGGCACTCTTAAACAGGCCGGATTAAACCTTTCCGCGGGCCGGACTTGGCCCGCGGGCCGTAGTTTCCCCATCACTGGCTTAGATCTTTCAAACTTCAA
This sequence comes from Cynegetis impunctata, assembly GCA_030704885.1. Lineage (NCBI taxonomy): Eukaryota > Metazoa > Arthropoda > Insecta > Coleoptera > Coccinellidae > Cynegetis > Cynegetis impunctata. The sequence continues at coordinate 363,925 of JARQZK010000780.1, read as the reverse complement.
AACGGATTTCAATGCAGTTTTCAGCAATAGATAGGGTGATTCAAGAGGCAGGTTTATATGTAATGCGCCCTCTAATGTGTAAACAATATTTGTTTCCTCCCAGGTGATCAACCCTCAACCAATTCGTACCAAAACCAATCACATCCAAGGTATCATTCGAAACTACGTTCTTACAAACTTTCAACCCTATTTCTATGAAATTGCGCCCTTTATCGTGTAAACAAGATTTATTTCCTCCTACAAGGGGGTCAACCAATTCATATAGAAAAAAATAGCATCCAAGATATTGTACGAAACTACCTACCTACAAAGTTTAAACCCTATGGTAACAAAATTGCGCCTTATATCACGTAAAGAAGATTTATTTCCCTGGGGGGTCAACCCCCCAACCAATTCGCATTAAGACCTACCCCATTCAGAATATCATACGAAACTACCTACTCACAAACTTTCAATCCTGTTTTCCCAAAATTACGACCTTTATCATGTGGACAAGATTTATTTCTTCCCCGAGGGGGTCAACCCCCAACCAATTCGAACCAAAACCAATCTCATCCAAGATATCTTTCGAAAATACCTACCTTCAAGCTTTTAACCTTTCAACCTTTTTAACCTTTTAACTCTTAAATTGCGACCTTTATCATGTAAAAAAGATTTATTTCTTCCCCAGGGGGTAAACCCCCAATCAATTCGAACCAAAACCAATCCCATTCAAGATATCATGCGAAACTATATGTGTTCAAACTTTCAACCCTATTGCTTCAAAATTGCGTCCTTTATCGTGTAAACAAGATTTATTTTCCCAACCAATTCGAACCAAAAACAATTCCATCCAAGATATCAAACAAAAATACCTATTTACACATAAGCACATACTTACAAACATATATATATATAAATTTTTGATAATTATTAGCAATAACAGGCTTGGTCAATCTCAAAAAACTAGATTTTATTAAAAAGTTGACGTTTCGCCACGACATTCGTGGCTTTTTCGAAAGTTTTGCAAGAGCCACGAATATATATATACATATATATATATATATATATATATATATATATATATATATATATATATATATATATATATATATATATATATATATCTATATATATATATATATATGAAATTGAGTTTGTGGTGCCAACCATCATAAAAAGTCATGAAACGAATAACTATCTTGGTCCTAGGTCCAACTTTGCTAATCGCACCCATTTTAATAAGCAGGTTTTCAAAGTGAAAACCTGCTCAGAGACCGCGATGGTATATATTTATCTCCTGAGGATAACTCTCAGTAGCCATTTCTATCTTACACATATTATGAAAAAAATATGTGTTATTTTCAAGCTATTTTATACAATACAGTAGTATTACTCATCCCAGGGGTCACCAAATGGCGGACCGCGGTCCGCATCCGGACTGCCGACCCATTTTGTGCGGACCGAGAGAACAAAGCAACTTACACAACAGTGTACTTAATTTAATAAAAATGTATTCCCTCAATATACGGACGCTGCGACGACCATGTGTTGTGCGGACCGCGTTTGCCATTTTATATCTTAAAACGGACCCTTAGCGTAACTAATTGGTGACCCCTGCCTTATCCAATTGAATACATTACATACGTTGTACATTTCATTTAAATCAAAACTGCCCCTAACAGCATTTTATTGAAATGGATATCTTGGAAGATATCAGATATTTAAAAAGCAGAAGAATAGTGCCTGGCGGGCTGTACGTTTCGTCGAGTTTGGCAGCGTGCTGCGGGCGCGGAGCGTGCCGGTGCCGTGTGCCTGTATCGCACGTGTCTGTCGGTGTTCTCCAAGCAGTTACAGGCTGCGAATTGGGACTAGTCGCTAATTAAAAATAATTCATAGAATATTCATATTCATAGATCACTGTCGAAAATACAATTTTCAAGTTTAGAAAAAATATACACTCTACATATTTTTCCGCCCATTCTTTTTTCATTGCATGAACAAGTAGGTCGCGAAATTCAAAATAACTAAACTGAACTATCTTTTCATTAATTAAATATTGGACAAACCTAAAACAGTTGTAAATAGGCTTACCTCCAATTTCTTGTTAGTCTTGATGGTACCTTGTGGATTTCTCAATTGAATGGCAAGATCCTCTATAAGGGCATCCCTCTGTTCCATATTCTCACCTAGAATTTTGACGCGTTTCTCTAGAAGAACATTCTTCAAACTTGTCTTCTGTTGAACTTCGAGAACTGCTCTGTTGAATCTCCTTTTCAATTCTTGATGCTCAGCTTGTAACTATAGAAAAATTGGGTATGAAAATTTATAGGCGCTAAGCATTTATAAGAAAATGGTCTTTCATAAATGAGCCAGTGGTTCCAGTAAAATGAAATATGAACCTATTTACATTCGAATATATTCTTATATATTTTCAAGTATATTATAATTCTGATTTTCAAGCATCCGAGAGAATATCATTTGTAAATTTAAACAAGAGAATGTCTCGCTATTAGAAACTTATATTCCCAAGAATGGTACTAATTTTTTCAATACGTCAACGAATTGTTCGAATAAATAATTCAATAAGAAATGGTGAAAGTAGCTTTGTCAAATTGACATTGAATTCGATTGACTGTTCATGTTCTAATATTATCAATCATAATTTTAATCGAGTAAACGCTAATTGAATTGTATTATTTTCGTTTACTGCTTTAGTTGAAAATTTCTTGTCCTTCAAATTTCTATGCACGCTGCATTAAAACCTTCTTCGATATTTTCGTTTATAGAAGTTTCCTTTTTCTTCAGCAGACCTCCATCACTAAAGTCGTATTCTCTCCTCATTTTTATTATTGTACATTTTATTTCTAAACCCTCTGTCAACTGGCGACAATAGTAAACAACTTAATTCACGTATCAAATTTCATCCCCTTATCTCAATTCGCAAAATTGTGGAGGTGCGCAAATCGTCAAAAACCACGAAAAAACGAGAAATCTCTACAGGAAAATGTAGGTGATTTGAGTTAAGGTTTGAACCAAAAAAAGTTGATTTCGTATAATAAATTCAATCTACGTATACATTTCCAAGCCTCTCATTCAATAATTAAGACTGGGTTAAGGAAGCAAAAATCTTTCAATAATCATATATGGGAATTGTCCTATTGTCAACTCCAGCTGTAGCTGTTGTGTGGAATATAATCCTCTACCAGGTTTCACACGTAGACTGCCGCGACCAGTTTGGCAAACAAGAGAACAAGTGTTATGTTACAATTATAATTACCTAACTTATTTCAACAGTTAAATTGCAACATTCTCTCTACATACTCATTTCTAGAGAAATATCGGAATTGTGTGTGAAGCTTAGAATTTCTATTACTCTTGATTAATTGAACATAAATGATGAATAAGCAATAAAACCAAATGTTGCTTCTTGAAATTCATTACCGATAGTAAAGACACAATTAGGATAGATGACGAAAAATTTATTAGCTTGATACAAAATTGAGGAGAAACTCATAATTTAACTTATAATAAAAATGACAAACAATGACTAATGGAGACCATGCGGTAAGAAAGTTTATGATAAATGTTATTAAGACGCATCCACAATAGCAGATGTCGGAACAATGTCTTCATCATCACAGCTACTGACGTTGTTACTGCTAGATGCTATGCATATTTCAGCTTCCAGCAAATGATCTACCATTTGACAAAGGGCAAGTCAGCGATACCTCATCACAGAGCCTGATAGCGACAGATGTCGGCAAAGTTACCGACAAATTTAGCAAAATGTAGTAGGAGAATGCATATCCATTTTTATTATTTAGTATGGGGTTTCACTGCACCGATACCTTAAGGTCTATTGTGCTGCTCTCATTTCAGTAGTTGAAACGGCGGCAGCAATCTACAGTCCGCCTTCTAGTTCCAGATTAATAATGAACTTCAATATATGTAGTAGGGGAGCCCAAGCGGGGATTTTGGGATTTACTCAAGCGTGGCATAATAACATGTTGGGGGAAACCTTGCACCCTGTTAAGTATCCCCACCATACATGAACCCTTAATATGGGGGCGTTCGTATAGGGCAGCCGATCAGATTATTAAAACAAAGGATCTTTCGAAAAACTCGAGCGCGTCAGATTAAGGCAAGGTGAGTTAATTACATACTAGGCCAAGCTACAGAGATTTAGAATGAGCATTTTGTGCAAAAAGTGTTAGAAGAAAACCAGCTCCGCCATTGTTTGTAAAATAGTTCCACATGATATAGCGATATGTTTTTCACTCGACTTTATTAGTTATATCTTCGTTATTAATAATTTTATGCAAAAAATCGCTTTTTTTTAGTTTTCTGCTTATAAAATTGAAACTATCAGAGTAATCGTGATGGTGTCAATAGACTTATTGTAGAAAATAAAGAGTCGAAGAAAATGAGAGGTCGGAAGACTCGATCAGGCCCTTAGTCTATGAGTCTATGGGAAAATCGAAAAAAACCGGCCAAAATGCAGTTTTTTCGAAAATTCATAACTCGGTTATTATTTTTAGTTGAAGCGTAGATCCTTCGGTTAGTATTGTTTATCAATATAAACTATATTTGTGCGGAGAGAAGGAACTGTCTGATGCATATTTTTCGATCTGTAGCCATTTGAATATTTTACTATGCAATTTGCCAGCAGAACTGAATGCGGCAGGTATGGTCCGATTTCAATTTACAAAAAAGATTTTGAAAGTAGAATTCTCATAGTTCAAAACGTTCATTTTGGTTTCACATGAAAACGCTGAGAATAATGTTAAAAATAAAGCTGAACATGACGAAAAAGGGCCGAGCGCGTAAGAGTAGTTGAAAAGTGGGGGTAGAGCAGCAGGCATAGATATATACTATATGAGTACATATATAATATATTGAGCCGATGATGCACTCAAATTATTCTTGGCAACTGGAACCTTCTGTAAACCATTCAGTAAAAGTGATTTCAAGGTACGTTACTTTTTGTGTTGCCCAATTTTGACTCATTTTAAGCATTCTATCAAGCTACCTATATAAATATATATCATATAAAGTGATCAAGGGTAATTCTTCGATAATTAATACTTCCGGACATGAAGATTTCTACTCTGCGACAGTGGCGGATGGGATTCCATTGTTTGGCGTCGCGGAATACATATATAACCAGCTCCCTTGGAAAATTGTTTGATAATTTTCAAATTATTGAAGAATTTTTTTTTGTTCGCTTTATATCATATATGAAATTGACTATGGTCAACTAGTATATTCTTCATGAATTGGTTGTATATAAATACATATATATATATATATATATATATATATATATATATATATATATTTATTTATATATATATATATTTATATATATTTATTTTTATATATATATATATATATATATATATATATATATATATATATATATATATATATATATATATATATATATATATATATGTATATATATATATATATATTTTCATGTAAAACCAAGATGAATGTTTTGAAATATGAGAATTCTACTTTCAAAATATTTTTTGTGAATTGAAATCGGACCATACCTGTCGCATTCAGGTCTGCTGGAAAATTGCATAGTAAAATATTCAAATGGCCACAGATCAGAAACTATGCATCGGACAGTTCCTCTTCTCCGCAAAAACGAAGTTTATATTGATAAATAATACTAACCGGAGGATCTACGCTTCAACTCAAAAAATAACCGAGTTATGAATTTTTGAAAAAACTGCATTTTGGCCGGTTTTTTTCGATTTTACCATATACTAAGGGCCTGATCGAGTCATCCGACATCTCATTTTTTTGTCTTTTCATTTTATACAATAAATCTATTGACACCATTAAAATTACTCTGATAGTTTCAATTTTATAAGCAAAAAACAATTTTTTGCATAAAATTGTTAATAACAAAGATATAAATAACAAAATCGAGTGAAAAACATATCACTATATCATGTGAAACTATTTTACAAACAATGGCGGAGCTGATTTTCTTCTAACACTTTTTACATAAAGAAATCTCTGTAGCTTGGCCTATACAGAAGAGTATGCATTTCACTAATTTTATGATTTGCACGTGGCATAAGGAAATAGGAGACCAAAGAAGTTGCACAAAGAAAACGTCATCTTGGCAATCTCGAGCACGGTTGAATTTTTATTTTTATTTTGAAGGAAATGTCACTTTTTTTTTCATTTTCGAATATCGGCGATGAGTTTTGGTCTCGTATGGTCACCACCACCATGCAAACTGGCGTATTAACTTACCTTCATTATCAGAGACGATGTGGGGTGTATAAACTATTAATATCTGACGCGCTCGAGTATTTCTATATATAACGCTTTACATTTTTGAAGATCTGCACAAGTTTTCATCCCCAGTGAAATGGCATACATCATATAACTTTTTTTCGGTTTTAGCTTCTAATCTTTACAATCCAAAGGGTCTCAACGACGCTCGAGTATCCCCATTTAGCATCTCGGGCTCCCCTTCTAATGGGAGGACAAGGAAGTTGCGTCCTCACTCCTTCAAGTTTCTTGTCAAAGCTTTGTTTCCGTTGGCTCGCAATGGTGAGACATTTTGTAACTAGATGAACAGAAGTTTCCTTCTCCTCCCCACAGAATCTGCACTCGTCAGTTTCTGATAAACCTATTCTATCAGATACTTTTGGTGAAATTTTCCTGTGAGGAAGCCAGTGAGGAGTTGTAGTTTGTTGAAGTCACGACTAACGCGAACACAGAACTACACGCTCCTTGTTTTTTGTGTATTTTCGACGGAATAATATATAAATTCGAGTGAAGAAGTTGACTCTTTCATATCAAACTTCGAAATCTGAGTACCTACCGTATAAGAGATGAAATAAAAAGTAATATTACATAGCACTAAAATTTGAATGTCATGAAAGAATCAATTCAACCTACTTTTTCGAACCTCAATTCCAGAGCTTCGTTCGCCCATTTCAAATCTTCGAAATCTCTTTTCGTCTGGTTCAATTTGATTTTAGTATTCTGAAAAAATATCAGTTAATTAATTATAAAACATTATTTTAAATGAATTATTTTATTCTCTTTGAAAATACTTTAAAATAGTCCAGACTCAAGAAAGAAATGTAGTAACAGACAAATACTAGTATGATTAGCGTGGTTGGGTTCAGCTGCTATATTATTTTTTTATATTGAAAGATTTTTGATTGCAGGAGTCCAGAAGCATAATAAATCGAGAGCTGTTATTCTCGATATTTCTAAAATAAAATACGTATTTTTGTAAACAAGAATTATATTCTTCAGTGTTCTATTTTGTCCCGCATGATACTATTACTTCAATTTAAAACCTTACAGAATCTACAATTTCATGAGATATTGGCTGATGAATGTATTGGGATGTTCGAAAAGTTCGTGCCCATCTTGAAGGAAATTGTTCAATTACTGTTTTCGAATAGTCTAACTGGGAACAATACTTCCCAGAATTCATCGTCTCTTTAATTGGTAATAGCTCTTAATACATGATCTTCTTCAAATTACACCTAATACAGAGCAAGAATAAAGACCGGATTTTGGGTTTGCTAAAGGTGGTCCATTCCAATATTCCCAGGATCTTTTTCATTCAGAATTACTATAAATGATACATTTTTCATCCAGCGTTACTACTCCATTCAAAAATGGTGTTCCCCCTTTAGGTTTATATACTGATTTGCAAATAGAAATGCTATATCTACATCAAATTTCTCTCGGTTGAATCATGAGGAATACATAACATCGGTTTATTTAGCTATCAAGCTTCACAAAATGCTCATGGACGGTAGATATTGATCAATTCAACATTGATACGGGGATCAGTTTCAGTAGTAACGTAGAAGTAATTAATGATTATGATGATGAAAATATGGAAAAAGAAAGAAGTTTAGATGTTATGGAAGGTAATATTGATGAAAAATCTTTTTTTCCAAATTCCATGATTGTTCATCTAGGACGAATTTTGTTTGTACTATGTGCAATATACATTCAAAAAAACAAAATTGTTTTTTGATATATCACACAAATAAATGATCAGTTTTAACCTTATGTTATTTTTCAATTGCATTTCATTTTACAAAATCGCAAATACACTACCACTTATTCAAAATGTGCAATATATTGTAGAAGTCATATATACCGTTTACTCACAATATTCAGTATATTTTACATATCACAAACCCTTAAATAGATGACATAGAATTTCTTTGAGTACCTTTACCAAAAAACTGTATAAAAAAGAATTGTTGATGGAATCCGTCGTTACTACGTGATAATTTAACATGATTAACAAAACTAAATTTGAATTTACTACGTTTATTATCACAAAATATTTTGAAAAATATAACACTGCGATTGCAATTTCGGTCACTAGACCATCATCGGGCAGTTCTTAACTCAATCTGCCCGATGATGGTCTAGTGACCGAAATTGCAATCGCAGTGTTATATTTTTCAAAATATTTTGTGATAATAAACGTAGTAAATTAAAATTTAGTTTTGTTAATCATAAAAAAGAATTAGTCTTCCTAATTGCAGATTTTAATTTTGAAAAACAATACTGCTTGAGCGAAAGGGTTAAGCTAGGTAGGTACAGCACCTTCAAATTAAACAGTTCCCATCTCGTTTGCCGAATGTGATTTCTTTTGCCTTTCCGGAAAAAAATCCATTCAATGTTATTTGAATAACTTTATAAAGTATATTCAAAGTCTTAAAAATCGAAATAAATCAACGTATCGAAAAACAAATTCCAAATATGCCTGAAGTAATGAATGGATGTCATTTGTTTTCAATCGTTTTCATATATTCAGGACTGTCTTTACGACACCAACCAAAAACAGGCACGAACTTTCCGATACTCCAACAAGAAGAAAATGCTCGAACTGTATCTGTGTCAGCCAAATAAGACACAGTATAATGCATGTCAGGAAAAGAAGGTATAACAAAAACCAAAAATTGGCTCTGTTCTCATTATTTTTCGAAGCAGAGTTTTCCAATTCGTAATTTTCAATCAAATAATTCTGCCAGGGAGATAAATTCTTCTCAAATCTTAGAAGACATGTGAATGTGTCCGTTATTAGTAAGTTAGCATTTTTGGAAGCTACACTTCGTTTTCGAGTCGGAGCACTTTTTCACACTAACATAACCTCTTTCAATATATAGGCAGATTAGAAAGGAAATTTCATAAATCTGCAACATTTAAATTAACATGTATGACTGGTTTTTGTAAACTATACCGCCGTCAAAATATATAAAGAGTATATAAAGAGTAACTGAAAAGTAAAATTAACAAAGTCAATATTATGTAGAAACTGAAATCCATGTGTGGTAACAACATCGAGAATTATCGAGTTCCTTTCAGAAAAGAATACAGATATCAGATAAAGCAGCAGATAAATTCAAGAAAAGAGCATTATTCAATTCAATTTGTTTATTTATCGAATGTTTAAAATTTCGATGATTTTCTTCTATTGCATGAGTTTCATAATAGAGAAAACAAATATTCATTCATGCGACTCATTTCAATGAAGATAATCTCTTATTTGATTTAAATTGCGAAATTTTGCTAATGGAAAACAACGGCATAGAATCAAATGTCTTGAAAATAAGAGATGTTTTCAATACTTTCAAGATAGAGGCAACCAGGCTCTCAAAAAGAATTTTCCTCATCAACTCCCAATTCTGGGAGCTCTTGAGAAGCATTATCAGCTTTCCCATTGCCTGAAAGTTACTCATAAAAAAGCTAATGATTCTCCTTTCCTACATTCGTTTACTATTTTTTCTATTGTCGATCAAATAACTTCTAAATAGAATTTCTGCTCATTTTCTTCTTTTTTATTTATTATTCGTTTTATATTACTGTGATCATGGTGATGTCTGTTCCGAAAAACCACTTTTGACATAGTGTTGTTATGATAGATATTATAGAAGATGCTACTTGTGTGTAGTTTTCTATTTTTATTGTGTATGATTTGCATATCCATTATTTATGTAGCATATAGGTTTGTTCTGTAAGTTTTGATACATTTGGATGTATTTCATGGCGATTGTGAACTATTTTTTCAGCGGGGATAATATAGCTATCTCATCTTTATAGATACCTATACAAAATGTAGTTTTAAGTTACTATACAATATTGAAATTAGTACATTTACCTCAGTTACTAAATTACTCATATTCAATCAAATTATTGAAAGTGTAATATAAGTTGTATTTATCAGAAGAAAAGAAATTGAAGAATTTATACTATAATACTTGTAGCACTTATTTTTTAGAACTACTTAACTGTACCAGAAGCTGTTAGAATAACTTCAAACATATCAAACTATCTTATCTTCCGATTGATCTTACCTCCAACGATATTTTATCCTTTTGATAGTTAGTAAGTTGCCTTTTATACTCCGCAACCTCAGCCCTGGCCTGTGTAAGCGGTTCAATCATCTTCTTGTTATCGAACATGAGGTCTGCTACTTGTTTAGTCATTCTTTCATTCTGATTCCGCAAAATTTCCATTTGATCCTGCAAAATTCGAATAAATTGAATTTACGCAATTTCTCAATTTTCGAAAATTCACAAACCTTCAGACTGCTTATGAGGGCTAGGTTATTAAGGGTTATATCGTTGTAGTACATTTTCATTTCACTATAAGCTTCCTCGTGTTGTTTCGTTAAAGCATTGAGCTGGGCATTTTTTCGCTCTTCGATTTCAGATATTTCCATACTGTAACAAAATAATATACAAAAACTGCTTCGACTAAGCAAAAATATCAACCTCAATTAGTTTCAAATATCAGGAATGAATATAAAATTAAATTTCATAGACACTGAATACTCTGTACATTTACAATATTCTAAGGTTCGTATTGAAATGGAATTTCAGTCATGAACTTAAAAAAGAATATGAAAAATTGATAGAAAATCCATTTTTTATATGTTACCAAGTTTCTTTTTGGAAGTAGAACTAGAAGCCAATTAATTCTTTGTAATCTTTTTATTTTTGACCTGTAAATTCTGGAAATATCGTCCGTAAGTGATTTGAATAGATGTTATTGTTAGTTGTTTAAATTTGTTGTTGGAACACAGTTTCGAAAGTTGATAAACTTTTTGAACTTCCTTTTCCATTGATTCATTGCAGCTCTTTGATTTCCAAAAAGAAACACGAGAATTCTCTGTGGATCATAAGGTCTGCAAATTATAATAGTTTAGCAAGTCTTGGTAAGACCTTCCATATTATATGCCTCACTTTGTTGTTCGAGCACTCACTTCAAATGGTCAATTTTTTTTTGTATCATGCGTTTTTGTTTTTCTTGGACGGAATACAACAAAATAATATCACTTTCTGATGGACTTTTTGATAAAGTTAGATCGGGCATATCCTCTAGGTTTAGATGGACGCAAATTGATGCGTTTAACTGTTAGGTAATTTGGGTCAGCCGTAGGGTCCAAGAACCTAGTTTCATGGGTACCTTTCAGGCATTTTGTCAGGACATAACCCAGAGACTTGCAACTTGGCCATATAGGATCCACATCTGTTGACCTAAAGTCTTGCTTTGAGTTACACCCGCCTAAAGTGGTACCTTTATTAAACGGGTAATTTTGGTCGGATTTCTCTCACATATAGAATGATGTTTGAGAGAGAAAGAGAAATTTTTATCGAGAAAATGGTACGTGGAGTGAGTCACTTCGTCGTAAATGTTGAGTGCCATTCAACTACACCAAGAGGTATGCAACTATGTGGATGTGCAAGGATGTGTAATGAAAGAAAGCTTCACGGTCGTCTACGAACTGGTGATTGAATGCCGCCTATAAAACTATAAAACTATAAAAAACATCCGAAAATTATATCAGGATCTATTTTTGTCAGTTATAACCAGAGAACTATGTGTTGTTCAAAAAGACTGCCAAGAAGACTGAGGAACCTTCATTTCTTAGGTATCTACTTGAAATCTTTTTCGTTTCGAATATTCCTCTGATCGATAACTTTTTCTTCTAGTGCCTCACCCGGTTTCGAGCGTAGGCGATCTCTCTACAACTATTCGTGTTGTGCGTGATACAATAATACACGAATAGAAGGGATCAGTTTTACGTTGTTTCCGAACGTCTTTATAGAGAGGCTTTACAAGGCAGAATATTTCTCGGTGGTTTGACATTGCCTTCCGAGGGGTGGATCCGCAATAATTCGTTGTTTCGGGCGGGATTCGATCCGCCGACCTTCTGTTCAGTAGTTCAACACCACTGAGCTACAGAGCCACGATCAATAACTACTGATCTATATGCATAGCTAGAAGTTTTTGCATTAGCGTTTGCCTATTGATCAATTTTGTGGTTGATTTTGAAATGGAATTCCTAATTCCTGACAGAAACATACGCAAGCTGAATTTTGAATATAAGTGACTGTAAGTTGTATAGACCCAAAAAGTCTCTTTCGGTTTATGTAAGTTGATGCTCTACACTGTCATCTAGGGGCGAGCTGCATTAACATAGAAATAGCATAAAAACCTTGTCCATGAAAAAATACTTGGATGTACCAACTTTGGCGATGATCGGTTCAACGGCGTCAGAGTTTAGATGTCATACAAAAATCAATGTTTTTGTATACAAATTTTGTTTTATTTTAGCACCTAATTCTGAAATTAAAGATTAATCTTCAACAACAAACTGTGCTTCCTTGAATAGTCAAAAATTTTAAAGTGACTTAGTGATTGTTAGTAGGTATATTATTTCTCAAATTAAAAAAAAACCTGCCTGTGCTTCAAGTTCAATTCCTCTCTCAGCTCCGTAAACTTCTTTTCATATTTCAGCTCCAGTTCCCTTGCTTTCCCGTCGTATTCAGTTCTTGCCTTACTTATTTCTTCGCTGTGTTGCTAGAATTAATGATGCGTGAAATTGGATATGCGTATCAGGACACTGTGGTACACGAGAGCGTACACACGGTGAATTTTAAAGTTTATCAAATGCATTTTATGCGTCGGATATATCATCATCAGATCATATAAAAATGTCTCAGGAGAAGGATACTCAGGAAAAGAAAATTCTAAAATCAGATCTTTGAAAGATGAGAAAGTTGAAATCAATCACAATTGATATAATTGTAGATACAGATAAATTAAATTCAGCTAATAATATAAATAAATTATACTAAAGTGAATATACATAAACATATTATATGTATATATAAATATATATATATATATATATATATATATATATATATATATATATATATATATATATATATATATATATATATATATATATATATATATATATATATATATATATATATATATATATATATATATATATATATATATATATATATATATATATATATATATATATATATATATATATATATATATGACTTTTTGATAATTATTAGCAATAAAAGGCTTGGTGAATCTAAAAAAAACGATTTTATTAAAAAGTTGGCTTGTTCAAAACTTTTGAATTATTGAAATTTCTATGACATTTATTGATTTGAGAAAATTTGAATAGTTAAAAAAGACTACTATGTTTCATCAAAAATTTTTGGGTGTGGCAAATGTCTGTTATTTATTTCGTGCTATTCAGTCCAATATTAATATTCAAATCTGTTATTATTAGATGGTAAGGAAAACCACAGGAACCTTTACCCACGTAATGTTCGAAATAGGTTCAAATTATTTCGATTTTGAAGAGTCAAAGAATAGGGTACTACCTATTTATCTTTTTTTCAAAAAAATTTTTATTACGGCTACATCCAAAAAACTTTTGATGAAACATACTAGTCTTTCTTAACTATTCAAAATTTTTCAAATCAATAAATGTCAAAAAAATATCAATATTTCAAAAGTTTTGACGAAGCTACGAAAGTCGTGGCGAAACGTCAACTTTTTAATAAACTCGTTTTTTTGAGATTCACCAAGCCTGTTATTGCTAATAACTATCAAAAGGTTAAAAATAGTTCACAGGCAACAACAATTCAAATGAATATGAATACATACATATATATATATATATATATATATATATATATATATATATATATATATATATATATATATATATATATTATATATATATATATATATATATATATATATATATATATATAATCTCTTGATAATTATTAGCAATAACAGGCTGGTTGAATCTTAAAAAACTCGATTTTATTAAAAAGTTGATGTTTCACTACGACATTCGAAAAAATTGAAATTTCTTTGACATTTATTGATTTGAAAAAACCTGAATAGACAAAGACGACTTTATTTACTATGTGCTAATCAGTCCAATATAAACATTCTTAATTGTTATCATCAGAAGGTAAGGGAAACTACAGAAACCTTTACCCACGTAATGTTCGAAATCAATAATAATAGGTTACTATTCATCTAACAACAAAGAAATTAGTCGCGGGAAAATATTGAAAAAGTAGAGCAGAATTATCGGTATAGAACGCTTATATGGAAGCAGCGGTTGACACATGTTTCGGACTCTTTGGTCCTCATCAGAACGACGTAGCTAAGTATTGGATTGAAAATTTGGAGATGAAAATAGTTAACAAATAAAATCCTCTGTTATTTAAAAAATTTGAAATTCTAAATAAAAATTTCATTAAAAACGGCTACTTCCATATAAACGAGCTATACCGATAATTTTTGCTCTACTTGTTTAAAATTTTCCCGCAACTAATTTCTTTGTTATTGTTAATTTACTCTTTCTGAGATCTCGCATATGGAATTAATCGCCTCCGTGGCAAAGTTTGACCAAATCTCCCATACCGGAGAATTCAAACAATAAACCACAAATATGTGATTGTCTTCCATAACAGAGGATTTTATTTGTTATACTATTTTCATCTCCAAATTTTCAATCCAATACTTAGCTACGCCGTTCTGATGAGGACCAAAGAGTCCGAAACATGTGTCAACGTCTGCTTCCATATAAGCGTTCTATACCGATAATTCTGCTCTACTTTTTCAATATTTTCCCGCGACTAATTTCTTTGTTGTTAGATAAATAATAACCTATTATTAGTTTTTTCGAACATTACGTGGGTAAAGGTTTCTGTAGTTTCTCTTACCTTCTGATGATAACAATTTTGAATGTTTATATTGGACTGATTAGCACATAGTAAATAAAGTCGTCTTTGTCTATTCAGGTTTTTTCAAATCCATAAATGTCAAAGAAATTTCAATTTTTTCGAATGTCGTAGTGAAACATCAACTTTTTAATAAAATCGAGTTTTTTAAGATTCAACCAGCCTGTTATTGCTAATAATTATCAAAAGATTAAAAATAGATCACAGGCAACAACAATTCAAATAAATAATTAAATATTGCAAGCTGAAAATATGGCAATGATCCCAAACTTAAACTGAAAGGTTCAAACGTTGTTCTATATTGTGAGTACCTTTTTTTATTTAAAACATTTGAAATTCTAAATAAAAATTTCATTAAAAACGGCTACTTCCATATAAACGAGCTATACCGATAATTTTTGCTCTACTTGTTTAATATTTTCCCGCAACTAATTTCTTTGTTATTGTTAATTTACTCTTTCTGAGATCTCGCAGATGGAATTAATCGCCTCCGTGGCAAGGTTTGACCAAATCTCCCATACCGGAGAGTTCTAACAATAAACCACAAATATGTGATTGTCTTCCATAACAGAGGATTTTATTTGTTATACTGTTTTCATCTCCAAATTTTCAATCCAATACTTAGCTACGCCGTTCTGATGAGGACCAAAGAGTCCGAAACACGTGTCAACGGCTGCTTCCATATAAGCGTTCTATACCGATAATTCTGCTCTACTTTTTCAATATTTTCCCGCAACTAATTTCTTTGTTGTTAGATAAATAGTAACCTATTATTATTTTTTTCGAACATTACGTGGGTAAAGGTTTCTGTAGTTTCCCTTACCTTCTGATGAAAACAATTTTGAATGTTTATATTGGACTGATTAGCACATAGTAAATAAAGTCGTCTTTGTCTATTCAGGTTTTTTCAAATCAATAAATGTCAAAGAAATTTCAATTTTTTCGAATGTCGTAGTGAAACTTCAACTTTTTAATAAAATCGAGTTTTTTAAGATTCAACCAGCCTGTTATTGCTAATAATTATCAAGAAATTAAAAATAGATCACAGGCAACAACAATTCAAATAAATAATTAAATATTGCAAGCTGAAAATATGGCAATGATCCCAAACTTAAACTGAAAAGTTCAAAGGTTGTTCTATATTGTGAGTACGTTTTTTTATTTAAAAAATTTGAAATTCTAAATGAAAATTTCATTAAAAACGGCTACTTCCATATAAACGAGCTATACCGATAATGTTTGCTCTACTTGTTTAATATTTTCCCGCAACTAATTTCTTTGTTATTGTTAATTTACTCTTTCTGAGATCTCGCAGATGGAATTAATCGCCTCCGTGGCAAAGTTTGACCAAATCTCCCATACCGGCTAGTTCAAACAATAAACCACAAATATGTGATTGTCTTCCATAACAGAGGATTTTATTTGTTATACTATTTTCATCTCCAAATTTTCAATCCAATACTTAGCTACGCCGTTCTGATGAGGACCAAAGAGTCCGAAACACGTGTCAACGGCTGCTTCCATATAAGCGTTCTATACCGATAATTCTGCTCTACTTTTTCAATATTTTCCCGCGACTAATTTCTTTGTTGTTAGATAAATAGTAACCTACTATTATTATTTTTTCGAACATTACGTAGGTAAAGGTTTCTGTAGTTTCCCTTACCTTCTGATGATAACAATTTTGAATGTTTATATTGGACTGATTAGCACATAGTAAATAAAGTCGTCTTTGTCTATTCAGGTTTTTTCAAATCAATAAATGTCAAAGAAATTTCAATTTTTTCGAATGTCGTAGTGAAACATCAACTTTTTAATAAAATCGAGTTTTTTAAGATTCAACCAGCCTGTTATTCCTAATAATTATCAAGAGATTAAAAATATATCACAGGCAACAACAATTCAAATAAATATTTATATATATATATATATATATATATATATATATATATATATATATATTTATATATATATATATATATATATATATATATATATATACCTACATCATTCTTGGGACCTACGATTAGAATAATTCTTGTCGTTTATATCGTGATGAAATTGATGATTTATTTGGTTAGTTACGCCAACTATTCCACAAATCAGATAAACCGCATTATTTCAATATTTGGCAAATGTTTTCATTAATAAAACGGTAATATGTTCGATTTTGCTCATAGGTGACTTTAATATCTATTAACATATACCGAATTATATATTTCATTTATCAGTTACAACGATTCAAATCTGAATTATTGTTTTCTGAAACCAGAACTAGGAATCAAAACTGTGTGAGCTATTTTTAATTTACTAACGAATAAGAATTTCGAAGTAAATATTATTATTACATTTGTTGAATGGATTGACTGATTGACATTCCTAAGAATCTCCGCATATTTCAATAAAGCAGTTATAGTACAAGATCCCAGCGCTACCAGACATTACTTATTTTCACAGTAATAATGTAGGTATGTGGGATAAAGTAGTGTTCGCATATACTTGCAGTGTATGCATACCTGTTAGCTTGGGCCAACTGCCAATTTCCAGGTAGGAGGTGCTAAAGGTGGGACAAAACTCAGCATACTTTTCTTGAATTCTCAGGGCTGATTTTAATATATTCTTTGAACAATACTGCCAAAATTAATTATTATCACCGTCAGACACTTCTCGTCGAAGGAAGCCTTCGCCAGAAGCTTTGAAGATACCAAAAGAATAATTTAATTTTACCCATTTTCTCATTCTTGATTTTTAGGGTTCCGTACCCAAAGAGTAAAAACGGAATTCTATTACTAAGACTTCGCTATCTGTCCGTCCGTCCGTCGGTCCATCTATCCGTCTGTCTATCTCCAGGCTGTATCTCAAGAACCGCGATAGGTAGAAAGTTGAAATTTTATTAAAAACAATATAAAATATTTACTTAAGGGGGACTCCCATACAACAAACGCGAGTTTTTGCCCTTTTTTACTCGATATCAATAATGGCAACAGGTAGGTAATTGAAATATTCATAAAATACTAAGTTGTGTTTTTACTTCAATAAAAAATGATAAAATTGAAATAAAATAAATATTTAAGGGGACTCCCATACAAAAAACGCCATTTTTTGACTATTTTTGCTCGATATCAATAAAAGGTAACAGGTAGGCACTTGAAATATTCACAAAATACTCAATTGTATATTTACTTTGATAATAAGTAATGAAATTAAAACAAAATTAATATTCAAAGAGGGCATAGTCAATGGTACGGAACCCTTCGTGCGCGAGTCCGACTCGCACTTGGCCGATTTTTATAATTATATGATACTCAGGGAACTATTTCAATTACAGAATAAGCAGCCAGGCCGATCGTAAGGGTTAAACATCTCCCCAGACACACATCAAGTGTCCCTATGTCTACGACCGCAAGGACATGATTCCACCGTTTAAGTACGAGAGTGATTATCTATGCCCGTCGATCTCCTTTTTATACTTACTGTCTACTTCAGGCAGCTCTATGTTTGAGTATACTTACTTTTGTGTTTAGTATATAGTATTTCATCGAGTCTGTTCAATGCAGAGTGTAACGTATTCGTGTAAAATATATATTAGACACAAAAGTACTCATACTCAAACAAAGAGCACGCTAAAGTAGACAGCTAGTAAGTATAGAAGGAAGATCGACGCGAATAAATCATCACTCTTGCGCTTAAATTGGCGAATAATGACATTGCGCTCATACTCACAGGGATGCTTTATGTGTGTCTGAGGGGGATGTCTTCTTAGGGTACGAACATAAAAAGTAAGTCGCGGTGGAGGTGTAGGTGGCGGTCGCGGTCGATGTCGACATCTATGTAAAACAAACACATTTAGTTGAATGGAAGAGAACATAGCAGGTAAGTCGCGGTGAAGGTTTAGCGCGATGACATCCAGGAGGTTAACATCAATGCATTTGAAAATCAAATCAGTTTGTTTTACATAGATGCTTACCGCGCGGTCTACAATGATGCTTCGCTGTGATTGGTGCGTTCAAGGCAGTGTTGGTTCTTCTTAAAGAGTATTTAATCATGAAAATAGAGTTTAATGAGTTCAGACTCGTTCAATTTCGAAGCTTCGATTTTGTTATGTTCATGGCACTAAATATCCTTTTAATTTCAGCATTATATTTCATTCGAAGGCTACAAGTGGGAAAAAGACAGACTTGTCTTGTCAGAATGATATCCGATTTCGGAACGCAGTTCCGAATATAGAGAAGATAGATTTCTGGGCTGAGATAATGCCATCTTTCATGAAGATAGTTAAAACACTTATTCATTTTTATTTAAACTCCAGAAGTCGTCAGAAGAGTCGCCAGACACATAATTCAAGCCCCTATAGAAAACAAACTGTCGCTAGATATATCGACAAATTCGCAAAATTGGCAAAACTGACTCGACTGAGCATCGCTAGTAACCTTGCTATGTGCGGTCGACATCGACCGCGCCTTAACTAGTAGCATACACTGCGACCTCCACCTCCACCTCGACTTACATGTTCTGTTCGTACCCTTACAGAAGGTATTGAAATAGTACCCTGAGTATCATATATAAAAATCAATACTTAGAATATGGGTACAATTACATTATTTTTTTTTTGGAACTTCAAAGCGTCTGGCAAAGGTTTTCGTCGACAGGAAGTGTCTTCCTGTGACCAATATTAATTTTTAAAGTATTCTTTGAAGTATATATAAAAATTAGCCTTGAGAATTTAAGAAAAGGCTGTTGAGTTTTTTTCTAATCTGTAGCACCACATACCTGGAAATTGTCCGTCGGCCTAAGCTAGCAGGTAGCATACACTAAAATTACATACGAACACTAATTTATCCTACACACACACACACACATATATATATATATATATATATATATATATATATATATATATATATATATATATATATATATATATATATATATATTATATTACTGAGAAAAAAAGTTATCCCTAGGCATAACTTTTTTTACTCTGGGATCTTGCTCTATTACAATTGTTCTGGGAAAAGACGAAAGAAAGCATTTTTAACAGAAAATTTTTGCCAGGTATGTAACAATTAGCATTAGATTATTATCTAATTATAACTGTTCCGCAGAGATATTTCACTTAGAAATATTCATCTATGAAATAATATTTACTTAAATAGCTATTACGGTTACATTGGAAAATGAGGCCAAAAATTAGAGGTTCAAAATCTGATTAGACCAGGGTCGATAATTTTTGGAACCAAAAAAAATTATAGTAGGATTAGAAAGAGAGGAGAATATAATAAAAATGAAAGGAAAAATAATTTACGGGCGATCTGAGTTCGGGAAAGGGATGGGAGTGAGTTTTCAAGGGTAAAAAACGGTTTATCTCGATTTCCGACTATGATTCCTATGGAAAAAAGTCAAATAGCAAAGTTGTAGGTAATAAAAAGATCTACAACTTCTGTATTCACACTTTTTTCACATAACCTCACTATTTATGTGAAAAATTCAAAAAACCAAGTTTTTGGTTTTTTATTTTCATCTTCTACAGAAAAAAAAAATTTTCAACGAAATTTGGTGAAAACTTACCTTTTTATGTCCCAAATACACTGAAATTTTTTTGATTTGAAATATTCATTTTTTCACCTTATTTTGACTCAACTTCGAAAAAGCACCCTAGTTTTCAATCGAAAATTCTCCTGTCAAAATATCAGCTTTGTTCGAAAAGTTGGTGTGTTTAATGTTCTTTGAAATCTCTACTTTCCGATGGTGTATAAGTACATTACTAAAGTAAATATTCTTAGAAAATGCTAACAATCGAAAAGAACTCGAATTCGAAATTTTAATTTGGCAGAAAAATGAAAAAGTGGAAGAGATCATGAATAAATATTTGCGCTAAGTAGGAAAATATTACGCAGCAAGCAGCTATATTGTTTTCGATGGGTACCTCGAAATTAAAAAATCAGTTACTGTCACAACAGTACCAGCAAATAATTCAACTAAAAGAGGAGAACGTAGTCGTAGAAAAACCTCAGATAATATTCCAGAGTTCGATTATCCAAATTATGTAAGCATCAGCATCTTCTTCTACTTGTTTACAGGAAAATCCTTGTGACTGTAATCTTTCCATTAACGTTGTTTTTGTTATTTTGCCCCTGTTTTTCTCGTGGTGTTTTTGTATGGTTTTGATAATCGAACTGTGGAATATTGTCTGAGGTTTTTCTACTACTTTTCGACAACTTTCTCCTCTTTTAGATGGCATAACTGCTGGTACTGTTGTGGCAGTATCTAATTGATTTTTCAATTTCGAGGTACCCATCACGAATAATATAGCTCCTTGCTGCGTAATGTTTTCCTATATAGCGCAGATATTTATTCATGATCTCTTTCACCGTTTCATTTTTCTGCCAAATTAAAATTTCGACTTCGAATTTTTTTCGATTTTTTGCATTTTCTGAGAACACTTACTATAGTAATGTATACACCATCAAAAAGTAGAGACTTTAGCGAACATAAAGGACACTAACTTTTTGAAAAAAGCTGATATTTTGACAGGAGAATTTTCGATTGAAAATTAGGGGGCTTTTTCGATGTTGAGTCAAAATAAGGTGAAAAAATAAATATTTCGAATCAAATAAATTACAATGCATTTGAGAGATTGAAAGGTAAGTTCTTACCAAATTTTGTAAAAAAAAATTTTTTTTCTGTAAAAGATAAAAATAAAAAACCAAAAACCAGGTGTTTTGAATTTTTGACATAAATTTTGAGGTTATGTGAAAAAAATGTGAATACGAAAGTTGTAGGTATTTGTATTACCTACAACTTTGCTTTTTGACTTTTTTCCATAGGACTCATAGTTTTGCAGGAAATCGAGATAAATCGTTTTTACCCTTAAAAACTAACCCCCTTCCTCTTCCTGGGCTCAGATCGCCCGTAAATTATTTTTTCTTTCATTTTTATTATATTCTCCTCCTTTTCCAATGAGTTTCGTCCTACTATTATTTTTTTTCACTTTTTATCATTTTTAAAGTTTTCTGCCCTGGTCTAGATGTTACTTTTAACAATTTTCGTCGACTGTTTTTCCGATGAGCTCACCAGTTTCAGCGACCTGACTAGATCCTGATTGTTGAAATCCTGTTCTTGCATCTTATTCTTCAATGCAATCTTGTCAGCTAGCAGTTCCTTCTCCTGAGCCATGTGATCGTCACCGGCTTTTTTGAGTGATACCAAAGCTTGAGCTTTGCATTCTGTCAAATCATTTTCATGCTCATACTGTAAATGTTTCACTTTCTGCTTGTAAAACTTGAGCGTTTCTTCATTTTTTTCAGTATTCTCTTCAATTTGTCGTTCCTTGTTCCTGAGAAAGAAATATTGTTTCAGTATTGATAGCGAACCGATGATGAAAATTATGTAACTAAATTTCCAATTCGGAAAATTAGCATTTGGGTATTTATATGTTTCTCAAGTTATTGATACTTGTTTCTAAGTGAAATCTCTATTTTGAGTATTTTTGACTTTTAATTATATCCTCCTCTCAAATTATTGCTCCGAGGACAGTAGTTTTTTCTGACTAAATGTACAATAATACTAATGTATAGGTAAACCAGTCTAAGAGCCAATCTACTAGACGATAGAAAAGAATATTATTGTCGGAAATAATTAGTTTTCGACCTAGTTTCCCAGTACACATTATTTTTTAACTATCGGCCAGTAAGATATACAATGTCTTAGTTAACTGAACGCAAAATTAAATTAAAAATGTATGTAAAATCATAATGGGTACATACAGGGGCGTAGCGAGGTAGGGATGTGAGGGTTGTGACATCCCCACAAATGGTCGTGCCGAGTTGGCATTTTCGGGATTCTCTGGTAATTAGACAATAAGGTCAGCTAGTTGGCAAAAATTATGAATAGTCGACAAATTGAAATCGCTGCGAAGTACCGCAAATTTTAAGGTAGTAATCGTACTCTATCCATTGTAATTTAAAATTACGTGAGCAGATCGTAGAAGTATTCACAAACAAAGAGAACTGTTAGATCGAATTGAGTAAGTCCATTGTTCAATAGCAACCCGAATTCTTTGTAGACGGGCCTGGATGTATTCAAGTCGATTTGCAATCAATTTTTAAGTTATGTGTGAATTGTGATAATTTTGTAGATATTTCAAAAAGTGCACACATATCACGGAAACTTTTCCCCTATGCTTGAAAGATTTTAAGATTCGTTTTAACTTCTCCAATTTTCAGGCATCCTGTGAAAGACATTTCAGTAAGTTGAAGCTGGTCATGAATATTCTACAATATTGTGGATAGAGTTGACATAAATAAAATCGTGAAACTCTGGTCTGAATTGAAACATCGTAAAATGTTCATCAAGAACTGACGAAGTTTTGAGTTGTACTTTGCAAAATTTCTTAAGTTAAATATTTATACTGCAAAATTCATCGCCCTAACTATATTGAATTCTATTCGTACTTGCGAATCCTTTATGTACACGAGTGCAAATTTATTATAAAATTGAGAAGTTGTGATGAAATTGTAATAACTAAAAAGTAATTTCTATTTTCCATCAGAAAATTTCAGAAGTGTATCAATATGTTACGTTCCTTGAATCATATTATGTTACAACATAATACATACAACTTAGTGAAAACTAAATTGTTTGCTCCCTAGTTTTCACTTTCAAGTTTACATTCTTGAAAATTCAATTTTAAACGAATAATACATAAATACATTTCTATAATGTGTATACACAATGTGTCAAAAATTCACACTCATGACTCAGTCGTGGAGGTAGTTTTCGCGCTCGCACACACACTTACTCCATCGAGATAGGGCAGCAAAAGAGTGAGTGCTAAATCTCACTTTTCGTTAACACGAATGCTTCGTCAGCGTAAGCTAACCTAACTTTTCTTGTCAATAATTTATTTATTTTTGACAGATCAGATATTTTCAATGAATTTAAATGATCCAGAATCTGGTAAAACTTATACTACTTCTGTTACGTCCGATGAAATCAAACTAACTATCGTCAGAATCATCGTTAATGATATCCAATAAATTATTTATTATTACCATATTTCTCACTTTCGTCATATTGAAATAACTAATGCTCATAACGTCCAAAACAAACTATATTTTCTTAGCGCTAGTAGGCCAATAGGAACGCCAAGAATTTGTGCTTATAAGCGTGAGCACTCACAGCGTGTAAGCACCCAACGCGAATGCACCCTGAGTAGGCATCAAATAAGAGTGAATTTGGCGAATTAGTTTACTAGTCACCTTAATTAACAGGCTATTTTACTATTTGCTATTTTACTAGTAACTACCCAGCTCTCAAGTGATCAATTTTAGCCTAATCGTCGTTAAATCAACATGAATCCTCTGTTCCACGCTAATTCAAGAACTTAATATGAAAAAAAATTATCATCGTCCTGTTTCGCCATTAAATCCCTCTCAAGTGAATTAGATACTGCATCTACAAGAATTGCCTATTTTGCATTGTTCGAATCTCATCTTCGTTATCGTCTTCCCTTCCGGGGTTCATGTAATGCTTCACAACTTGACGCCATTCTCAAATTGCAGAAGAAAGCAATTCGTTACATGTTTTTACTGAAAAATAGGGCTCATTTCAAACCTTACTTCAAGGAAAATGGAATTTTGATGCTTTCTTCTTTATATTTTCTTGAATCTGTGTGCTTGATTCATGAGTATTTTCATTGTGAATACCCGTGCTATGACATCAAGGTTACCTTGGTGACATAGCACGAGTATTCCACCAGATCTTCGGGACATCATGTTCATCTCCCTATTCCTTCCTCTGAATTCACAAAAAAGTCCTCATTTACAATGCTACGGAAATTTACAATCACCTTCCAGAGGAATTGAAATCTATAACTTCCGTGGCCAATTTTCAGAAACGAACAAAATCTCATTGTCTCGAAGGACCTCATTACTCTGTAGAGAACTACTATTCTGAACATTGATTGATCAATATGACCAAATTGAGGAGGATTTGACACTCTCGGTTCTATTGTAAAGTTTGTATATATTTTGTATGGAAATGTGGAGTGATTTTGATTTCTATTATTATTACATTGTTTAGTTTGTATATTGTGTGTTTATTTTTATGTTTTACATTGTTCATTTCCTATATTTTTTGCTTAGTCAATAAAGTGTATAATTTTGAGACAATAAAGCATATTTTGATTCGATTTGAAGAAAGTAGGTACACAATGTCAACAAACCTTATTTTGGCACGAGCTTCTTCTAATTCGTTTCTGGTTATTTCCCAAAATGTCCTCAATTTATCTCTCTCCAGTTGAAAAAAATTCCTTTCTTCTCTTTCACGTTCATTCTCCTCCTTGATTCGTTGACAGAATATCTCCAGTTGTTCTCTTGTCATGGAGGATGTATCCACGCCATCTATGACGATAGCTGGAATATTTCCATTTCAAAATAAATGAGCAATCGAATATTTATCAGAGCCACCGACATCGTTAGCTTGATAAAAGCTTGAACTATATGAATACATATTACCCAAGCTTATATACACTCAAATGAATGAATAAACTAGTAAATATGATAATTTCTACAATAATATTATAAACTGAGAAGATTCTTAGCTATCAGATGCTGACTAATTTAGAATATCATGCAGGGAAATAAGATTTTATTTTTTACATTCTCTACAATGACCAGTTCTCGATAAAATGGATAATTTCAGAAGACGAATTTCATCAGTGCAGCAGAAAGAGTATAAGATTTCAACTTATTGCATTTACTGCCTCATATGAAATTTCAGAGTTGCTATAATAAATGATTCTCGGACTATTCATGTAATCAGAGGTGATTTGCTGTATGGTTATAATTATTATTATATAGCTTATTATATATAAGAAAAAAATATTATTTCTCAATACTGTTTATCAGTTATGCATGCTTTATCACTGAATTTGTATGATAATAATGGAGAAAGAGTTGAGAAGTTTATTGTGGTCATACATGATGTAACGTGATTAACTTTATTACTATTTTGAAAAAATCTTTGATAGGTGTAAACCTTTATTGATATTTTGCCTTGTAATATCCTATAATGTAATCGATATTACAAAGACGAAGGCAACTGTAAGATACATTGAATGATATTTTCGGAAAGATAATCAAGCTTTTAATTTAAACAATGTGAAAGACACAAGAAAAAAATTCAATATTTGTTGAGATCATAGCCAATCATTTCTATTGAAAAGAGAAAGTAATAGTTGTGGTTATCTTAGGTAAGAAGGTACCTACATTCTGAATAAAGAGGGTAAATTTTGTTAACAAAGGAATTCATTCCTGCAACATTTGGTTTCAGAGAATCAGAATAAGGCATTCATGATAATGAAAGCTATAAACGTTTTTTGAGGAAATATTTTCGTAGGAAGTATCATACATTCTTCATGAAAAGCTTGAAAGTTCTTATTGAATTGTGTTTCAATATACTTACAAAGCATTGAAGATTATTCCAATTTTTTCAGAAAATATTCAAAGAAAGACGGAATTAGTATGTCTAATTTAGAATTATGTAGTCTCAATGAGACAAATATGAGTTTAAAATAATAGTTCTCATAAATCTCAATAAGGTGAAAACTTAAATAATTCATCGTTCTGTATTTTGATCATCTCATTTATACTACTATTATATTCGTTTTACTAAAAATTCCTTAGTATATTATATAAAATCTTATTCGGAATAATTATGTTCTAAAGAAATTGAGCATCAAGATGAGTATATTCATGAAGCAAGAATATTAAGATATACTTACAAATCGTATATATCTTAAAATTCTGGAAACAATAACCATCTTCATTACAAGATAACAGAATAGAAAAAGTACTCTCTGTTATTGACTGTGAGTGAAAAGTCCAAGTACGTTCTTCGAAGGAAGAATAAAATTAAACAATGAATGACATGTGTAGTGAATTCTTGAAATTACGTATCTATCGAATTGGTTTCGGTAATATTTTGGTATTCTAAATATACTATTGTATA
The DNA here is from genome assembly GCA_030704885.1 of Cynegetis impunctata. Classification (NCBI taxonomy): domain Eukaryota; kingdom Metazoa; phylum Arthropoda; class Insecta; order Coleoptera; family Coccinellidae; genus Cynegetis; species Cynegetis impunctata. The sequence goes on along the minus strand of JARQZK010000780.1, from coordinate 336,830 downwards.
TCATGTGTCTTCTGAAGTAACAATAATACATCAAAATACATACCTACATAAATATATATATATATATATATATATATATATATATATATATATATATATATATATATATATATATATATATATATATATATATATATATATATATATATATATACATATATATATATATATATATATATATTTATATATATATATTTATATATATTTATATGTATATATGTCCTATAAAAATGAAGATTCCCGGAGACGAATCAATTTGAATACTTACATTTTCCTCCTCCTTTCTTCTTGGGCGGCTAAAACAAAAATCATCAGTAGAATAATGTTGACAAGAAGTCGAAAGAATTTTCTCACCATATTCGGCTAACTTCTCTTGAGGCACTCTGGACAGTACGAAATTGAAATTTGACATAAAAATAACCTTTCTAATTTTGAAATATTGTCGTAACCTAGGAGATGGATTTATATTATTTGATCAATATTATAACAGCTGGAAAGTAGCTCACCCGTTGAGTCGCGTAAATGTATTGTTTCATAGCTATATATTTATATATATATATATATATATATATATATATATATATATATATATATATATATATATATATATATATATATATATATATATATATATATATATATATATATATATATATATATATATATATATATATATATATATATATATATATATATATATATATATATATATATATATATATATATATGTATATACCGGCTGAATTTTTTGAGTTGAATCAGTTGAAAATATCAAAAAGGAAACATCTCACGGAAAAATGTTTAAAATTATTTTGAGGGGAAAGTCCACTCATGCTAAAAACTCAACTGAAATTTTAAATGGGAACCTCCATGTTTTACTGCAGATTCATATTCTGCGGCAAAAAAAAAATATATATATATATAGGTATATATATATATATATATATATTATATATATAAACATATATATATATATATATATATATATATATATATATATATATATATATATAAATATATATACATATATATATATATATATATATACATATACATATAAATGTAATATATACATATATTAATGGTTTTCTGTCAAAAAGAGGTAAATACCAAATTTGATATTCCTAGATATTAACAAAAAAATATATATTCTGATACAGTGCGGTTTGTACTGCTGGAAAAAAATGTTTTCGATAAGTTACCCGATTCTAAATCATGTGCAGTAAGCAGTAGTATTGTGCAGTATATGGTTTGCCTAGAAAAAAAAATGAAAATGACAGGGGCAGAAAGAGCTAAGTAACGGTGATAGTGAAATGCTATTAGAGATAAATTCAATAATAAATTTCTAAAAAAAGCTGAGTTCATAGTAAAGAGCCAAAGTGTCATGAAAATTTTTCTATTGCACAAGACAACATACCTTAATACACTAATACTAATGTGAAATGTATTCAAGAAATTATGGCAATAGAATATTGCCTATTTTCCGCAGAGATGTATGGCAGGCATGGTCCGTTTTTTATTGCTTCACTGAATAAGGATCCCTCTGCAGGAAAAATGAAAGAAAGAGAACTGATGTGATCGACAGTAACATAAAAAAATATATAATAATATAAATATAAAATATAACATGATTAACAAAACTAAATTTGAATTTACTACGTTTATTATCACAAAATATTTTGAAAAATATAACACTGCGATTGCAATTTCGGTCACTAGACCATCATCGGGCAGATTGAGTTAAGAACTGAATACAAAATAATTATAGATTTGCGCTTACGGGTGGGAAAGGATTACTGCAGGTACCTAAATAGACAAGAGGAACATATTTCAAGTAGGGCTAATCGAGTGAATTTCACAAATTGGTACAATACAATGTTCTTAGAAAAGTCATTATTGTTTAAATACACTAAATGTAGGAGAATATATCAAGTCAATCTGGTCGTTTATTTGTATTGTACCAATTTGTGAAATTCACTCGATTAGCCCTTCTTGAAATATGTTCCTCTTGTCTATTTAGGTACCTGCAGTAATCCTTTCCCACCCGTAAGCGCAAATCTATAATTATTTTGTATTCAGTTCTTAACTCAATCTGCCCGATGATGGTCTAGTGACCGAAATTGCAATCGCAGCGTTATATTTTTCAAAATATTTTGTGATAATAAACGTAGTAAATTCAAATTTAGTTTTGTTAATCATGTTAAATTATCACGTAGTAACGACGGATTCCATCAACTATAAAATATAACATTGACAATAGCAATATGACAACTGACCAGACTGGTACTTAGCTCCAATAGACTTTCAACCGCACCGCTTATACAACTAGGGCATTCTTTGAGGAAGTGTTGGAATTTCTAGGAACGGAATTGGCACTTAGCTTTCATAGATACGCATTACCGCTAGCACATAGACCCCAATTTTCACGGAAATTGTGCTCAGATTGGGCACTTACCTCCCTTTTACAAAAAACATATATATATATATATATATATATATATATATATATATATATATATATATATATATATATATATATATATATATATATATATATATATATATATATATATATATATATATATATATATATATATATATATATATATATAAATATGTAAAGACCTAAATTGAAAGATAATATGGATAACATGCGGATAGCAATGATTTCTTGCACAATGATTACTTTTAACATGAACATTTGAATATTCAATGATTATAGAGAGAACTTGATAGAATTAATAGTTTATTCATGTTATGTAGCTTCTTCATATTGTAATTAGCCATATAGTTAATTTTTCAGATCTTCTATTTGACGCCTCATTATTTTAAGCTCGTGCAACTCAAATAACAGCTTCGCTTATTTCCAGTTGCGAGGACTCTATTCACCATGTTACGTATATTCTACTTTTCTATGGTTTTCAGTTATTCTTTGCTTTATCAAGTTTTCTGAAAATATTTCCAGAATCCTATTATCATACGAATTGTAACGATGATTCAATTTATGGTGTTAATCAAATTATGCTTCGTCGTCTGGTACAACAAAAATCAACATTGCCATAATTATTAGAGATAATTTGCAAGTCACTATTTAGCGGATAGCGTACCTACTGTTTATATTTCCCTCAACATTACGTCAGTTAATACGATAATTGTATTTGTTGATATGTGTATCTCCCAAAACAATTAATATGATAAAAAGTTTCTCCTTCGCAGTAATTTATGTTGAATTATTTATTAAATGATATTTTCCGTAAATGCCATCAATTTGCCGAAACTAATACACAAGGCCGTACCCAGGAAAAAATTTCGGGGTGGGGGGCTTAAAGCACCAGGGGTTCCGAAAATTTTCTAAACTTAAGTGTTATTAAGTATCAAATGACGCATTTTTGGCCTTTTCTCAAGCTATTACTAAGAGTTTAGATGCCAAAAAACTATGGTTTGAATCGAGAATTTTGATAGAAAAATAAGAGTATTTATGAGACATCAGAATGTTCTTGCATTAACAAATCATATTTTGGTTGACTGTGAGAATAAATATATAGACGATACAAATAAACTGAAATAGTTTAATATTAATACAAACGTAATATTACGTGACGTATTGTAACTTTAGAAAAGAATGAAATAATATCACAAAATCTAAATTACAAAACCCGTCCTTCTGTTTTCAGTAGCGTGAAAATGTTAGGGAAAATTTCCCTATTATATTCGCTTAGGGCCTTAATGGCACAAGAAGGCTTATCCTGATCCATTTTGTTTTCCCACAACAATTACTGGTCATATACTAGCTCCAGATCAACCATATTTTCATATAGTTTCAAAGATTCAACATCAACTAAGGTCTCAGTTGTTGAGGTTAGTATAAAGCACTGAAATGTTCCCAGAAAGTCTTTGTGATCGCTGAATTGGCATTTGAGCTGATCTATAAGATCGTCTAGGATCGGGATTTCCACCGATATTCTAGAATAGGTTTGAGGGTCTTTAGTAGAATAATTACTTATATGGCGTTGGCGAGGAGCTAGTATTGGTGGATAAATTTCTTCACCAACATCACTCATTAAAGTTTCTGCTGTTTGGAAAATCTTGGATAACTCAATATCGATTGTTCTCCGGATGTTTTCAAAGTCAGCAACAATATTTTCAATATAGTCAGCTGCAGAATTTAGATCACAATAAGGAGACTGAAGCACTTTGTAGACAGATATTGTGAGTGAGAATATGTTAGCCAATAAACAAAGGCACACTACAAATTCACTATCATGCATGTACTTTAAAAACGACGATGCTTAAGAAGATGTCCCAATATCAGGACTTTCGTTAAGACTTTCTAGAGTTTCAGCAATAGATTTAAAGATCTCTTTAAACTTGAGCAAACTGTTGTAATTCTAAACCCATCTGGTTTCGCACATGGCTGTTAAAGTTTGCTATTTAGTATTAGGAAAGTTCAATTTTATGGAGGATACAATACAGCTGTCTCTTTGGAGATGCTTTTGAAAATTTTGTGGCAGCACACCGACAAATTCAGAGAGTGGAAACTACAATGGACATAAAGTGCTTGAGGAAAAGTCTTCTTCACTATTGCCTGCACTCCTTTGAATGAGCCCTCCATGGCAGAGACTCCATCGTACCCTTGACCTATCATATTTTTCATCCTAACTTTCAGAGTTGAAAAAATTGTTTTTGTCAGCCCCTCTCCCATTGTGACATCAGTTTTGATAAAACATAACAAATCTTCCTTGCAAATAAAAAAAATTAGATCTTTCAGATTTATTATACCTTACACAAATTGAGACTTGCTAATGACCTCATATCCGCTGTTTCATCCACAAGAACTGAAAATGTTTTTGCTTTGTTAGCATCTGTCACAATTTTTTTCTGAATTCATTCTCTGCATATGTTGATCATATATATGATCAACATATAGATGAGATCATCTCATGTGAATGAACCACTCGAGGGTTAGGCACTCGGCAATATTCGGATCCCGTTGTACCAATAAAAATCGCTTTTAGGAGAGTAAGTGAGCCGTTTCAGACAAACACCTCAGTTGCGATCCTTGAGTTTTTGCTTACCTAACAGAAATCATTTCGGCATCCCCCATTTTGTATTCCTTCAGCACACAAACACATCGAACAATTTTATCCATTTTTAAATAGAAAAGGGTAGGGCTCAGGGAGTCTCCCTGACGAATACCGCTATTGTATCATTTCAATATTTCCGTATCTCCCTCGTAAAATTATAAAGTCCTTGATTTATTGTTGATATTTTTAATATATGCGCTATTTCAGTTTGTTATTTTCTAAATTTAAAATTTCAAAATATGAAACTTCACAAGAAAGCTGGGGTCTTCACAAATGTAAGCGCCTGAGACAAGGATGGGGCCCCAAGAATTATAAAATTGGTCCGTCGATATTTATGAACATGAATAAAATTTTTATTAGATCATAATGTCAAATGCATAGATTACTTAACTTTTATATAAGTACAGTTATAGTTATTAAAACAATCGTCAAAGTAGAGAAGAACAATTTAAAAAATATTTGTGAACATCTGGTTTTCTCTTCAATTTCATTGCATATTTGAATTTAAGTCAGCTCAGTAATTGTGACGAATATTCATATGCAATAAATATTCGCAATCCATGATATTCTCGAATTCTGACCATTTCAAAACGAAAAATATATGTAGCTAAACGTGTGCTGATAAAGATGAAAGATATATCTCAATTAATATACTGGGATATAGGTTACGATAGAAGTTGCACTAACGATTCAAATCTGAATCAGATATAAATATATGCATATTATATAGAAAGTAGGTACTTGAGAAAACGTAGAAATTTCAATATAAAACTAATATTTCTCAGAGATACCAGGTAAGTTTCTATTACTTCTTCAATTTTTTTTGAACGTACGTATATGGAATATTATAGTTCAACTAAATTCATAAATGAATTGATCTGAGATTTCCTTCATTTAAATTTTAGTAGTTTCGCCCCCACTCAGTTTGAATCCAAAAAAACTGGATATATGTGATCCAATTATTCAATTCGTAGTCTACAAAATTAGCTAAAATGTATATAAAAGAATATTCAGAGGCGAATAGTTCAAAGTTCAAATAATTAATAATTGGAGGCATTAGGTCCAATTTATGTTGATTTTTCGGAGAAATTCAATATTATTCCTAAAGCACAGAAAGTTAATTCAAGTAAAAATCTACCATTTTTATAATATCGTAAAAATCTGAAATAAGGAAGACTTCTTCTTTTATTTTTTTACAATTTTTTGATGTACTCGAAAAATTCTATGTCATCCATTTTAGGGTGTATGATATGTACAATATACTGTACATTGTGAGTAAACGGTATATATGACTTGTACAATATATTGCACATTTTGAAAAAGTGGTAGTGTATTTGCGATTTTGTAAAATGAAAAGCAATTGAAAAACAACATAATGTTACAACTTATCATTTATTTGTGTGATATATCAAAAAACAATTGTGTTTTTTTGAAATTCATAAATGTATATTGTACTAACGACAAAAAAAATTCTTGTATATTTCGGGGAATTTGCATCTGGAAGAAAAAGATTTTTCATCAAAATTACCTTCCATATCATCTAAACTTCTTTCTTTTACCGTATTTTCATCATCATTATCATTGCTTACTTCTACGACGTCTCCATCTGCCACCATAATCGTCAAGCCCTTCAATATCTGATAGGCCCTCCTCAATTAGTTTCAATAGTTCATTCAATAGTCAATAATTTTTCAATTCGTACTACTTTGAAATAAATTTAATATAACAAGAACTTTAAATAACGTGGAGTTTTTTAGCATACCTATCGATTTCCTTTTACTCACAATGTACAATATATTGTAGAGTAATATTTACTCCAATATAAAAAAACAAACTAAATTTTCAGCAAGTTAACTATGAAAGTAAAAAATACACGTATCGGGTATTACCAAAATAAATATTGCAGATATGTAACATGTTTTAAAGTTTGAAGCTCCACCTCTTTCAACATTATGAAACAACTGCTACAACTCAGTAACAGGTAACATTAATAAAAAATTTTTGGGTAAACTACTCAACGCTACGGAAGTAAACAGTTGAAAATAGTAATAAGGATGTTTGCAGAATACTGTACTTTGTGAGTAGAGCGAATAGAAGCATACTACAAATTCGTTAGGATTTACGTAAAGTGATGTACAATATATTGTAGGCGGAAAGCGAAAGGGCTAGATCCTGTAGTTTATGGAACAATATTAGGACAAATTTGAGGAAACATTTCTCAAATATACTTTTAACTGATTTTCATTGACTAACGGTCTACTCAATACAATGTCTTACATCAAAAGCGAGATGGTTGCGTTGGTCATTGAATTAACAATGACCTTTCTCTATTACGGCAATAATCTTAATTTCTTTCATTTTATACGTTATTTACATTTATTACATGTGCTTACCTATTGTAATTTAAATATACCAAGCTGATAATAATCTCATGATGCTGTGTATAAATTAGCAGAACTCCTCACAAAACAGCGTTGTAACCCATAAACTTGTCAGCAAATCGCATACTTCCGTATTTCAACCGGCAATTCGTCTTATATTTATGCCTTTTATTATCCATTCAAGGATAAAGATTGAATGTTTCCCAACCATTCGAAACCATCATCAGACTATAACGGTGTTGGTATCTCGAAGTTTTTCCACTTTAATATCGATAGTACCTTATAATTATCATAAGTCATGACTGACTGCGTCCGATCTATAAAAATGGAATTGCTCATTTCACTTTGTGTGCAAGGTTGAGGAGATCAGGAAATGCAAGAAGATCCCGAAGAAAAATCGTGAAGTTCATGATTCTTCAATTTTTAAAAATGGTTTGAACAACAAACAATACGCACGATCGTTTGCGATGAAAAAACGCCTGAGCTCCAGAGTTCCGTTACAGAAGTTATATTTTTCCTTCGTTTTTGTTATTTTTACATAAAAATTATTGACCAGCTTAGTAGTCAACATGGAGGAGCTGGAGAGATGCAAGAACACAAGAAATTTCTAATTGAAATCACGGGAAGTAAAAAAGTTCAAATACCACCTTCACAAATAGCAGCTCACTATTATCAAATTTTTAGTCTTCTCATTGAATTTGCAGTTGTCATGCTCGAAAGTTCTAGAAAAAGCTTTGAGTTCGAACATGAAAATTGCTGCCTCAAAAAAAACTCAATTCAAACCTCGCATTGCGTGGTCCAAGACGTATTTACTCCCGCAATTTCCTGTTGAGTTTCGATAAACTGCAATAGACTATTATAGAGAATATGATTATAATCTTAGTTACAGTATTAATCTACAGTTCCACCGAAGGAACATTGAGGAATATTTTTCTTGTTGTTGCGTGTTTCCGAAAATGTTCCAAAATGTTCCTAAAAATATCTTTATGTTTTGGCAACAGATGTTAACTGTTTCTACTTTTCACCCTTCAAGCTACGATTCCACCAGAAGAACATTTTCATTTCTGCTGCGTGTTACCGTAAATGTTCCAAAATGTTCCTTAAAATTTGTTTATTTTTCGGCAACAAATGCTGACTGTTCCTACTTGTCGCCGGTTTACATTATGAGCATTAAACTTCACAAGGAAATAGAAAACATGTGTAAACAAATCCATGTTGCTTTCGCAGTGGAAACCTATCTAGAACGCAACTAGTAAACATTCGTGTGTTTCGCAGATTTTCAGTGTGCAGTGAAGTACGAACATGAATAAATATATAGCTACGGTTCAACCGGAGGAACATTGAGAAACATCTTTGTTGCTGTTGCTTGTTGCCGTAAATGTTTCAAAATGTTCCTTGAAATTCCATTATGTTTCGGCAACAAATATTAATTGTTTCTACTAAACAATATGCAACTATTGACAATTTCAGTTGCTTCAGTGGAAACAAGAAGTTCACGTATGTTGCCATAAGTTTCTACCTATGGCAACAAAGAGAAACATTTAGCAACAAAATGTTCCTCAATTTTCCTCCGGTGGAACCTTAGCTTTAGAATTACTATTGACTATAAACAAACTTGCTCTTCAACTGTTCTGATGTTGTTAGTTGAGTTTATAAAATTCTTTTGCCAAGTACCAAAAAAAAGTTTCGATATTGTTTTATAAAACTGATAAAGTTGTTTTAAAAAGTATAATAGGAACGATCGCTTATATTAGTATGTGCCGAAACTCAAGTTAACTCCGAAACAGATGTTATCGTTTTTTCATTGCAATCGTAAAGTTTTTAACCGGTTTCGAATGAGTTTATGAACTTTCAGAGAGGTTCACGAAGACACATCATATCGAGACATATTCTTAAGCTATATACCTGATAGAAACAACCAAGAAGTACATTACTTCAAACAACATCTGCTATTCAACGGTTGGGGTTTTTATTGTTGTTTTCAAATCTTTTTTTTTCTCAATTTTTTGGCCTTGACAAAATAATCATCAGCCAACAGAAAACTTCATAAAATAATAACATTTAATATAGGCAAATTTTCCATAAAAAAAAATTGTAATTGATACTATGATGATTACGACCTCAAACACAATAGAGCAATAATAACCACGCAAAGAAAAGTGCAAAGGGGCCCATCCTGGCGATTCTTCTTCTTCTTACACTAACATAAACTAGGCCACGGAAGGAAAGGTTATTGTACAAAGGGAGAGTTACACAAAGGGATAGACAACGATGCGTATAACTTCAAACCAACAGATTGAATAAATTTGTACAAAATATCATAAACTCTCAAAGAATCTAGCGACAAGAGGAAACCTATAAACGGTTGATGAAAATTCAAGACATCATTAAGATTAGTGAGAAGTTCATCTGATTATGTCGAAAATTACTGCATGCAAATAAGAGATGATCCAAAGAACCTATTTACCCACAAGAGCATAACGCATTATCCAATCTTATTCAGATAATACGGACATAGATTATGACCACTTACTTCTTAGGCCCGGTTGTACAATCTGCGTTCATTCCGAGTTCACGGTTTGATCACGCTGATCTCTGGTTCAACGGAACAGTTCCGTTGTACAATGTCAATTTTAAATGGTGAACGCGGTTCATCTTGAACTACCAAATTTGGACGTTCAAAGAAAGTTCAACAGTGTTTTTATGTCTATCCAGTGGTTTTAACCTCATTTTCTTGTTTTGTCGATTTTCTATTATAACGATCATGGATGATTTTTATGATGATATTACTGATGATGAGGACTTTTTGGAAATGGTGGAAATTATTGCACACCCTCGAGCTCCGAAGGTTTACAGAGAAAGACCAGATCATTTCTCCTTCTGGAATGATAAGGAATTTAAGAACAGGTTTAGGCTAGAAAAGCAGGTTGTTAGATTGATTATAGATGAAATTTCTGAAAATATTTCATCTAATACTGATCGGTAAGATTTCTATTGTTATATAAAGTCTTGGTTTTGAATTTATTAATTTTCTAGGAATCATGCAGTGTCATCTACTGAAATGGTTTGTATTACTCTGCGTTTTTTGGCTACTAGGAGTTTTCTGCAAGTTGTTGGACACTTTGTTGGTATAAACAAATCAACAGCAAGCCGAAAAATGCGTATGGTTTTAGAAGCTTTGGCTCGATTGGGCAGAGAATTTATAAAAATGCCAAGAAATGAAAATGAATTATGTAGTGTTAGACAACGTTTTTTCAATATCGCCAAGCTATCGAGATGTATTGGGGCATTGGACTGTACCCATGTAAAATTACTGTCTCCTGGGGGAGCAGATGCTGAAATCTACAGAAACCGTAAAGGTTTTTTCTCATTTAATGTAAAAGCAATTTGCGATACCAATCTCAAATTTCAGTATATTGTGTGCCGATGGCCAGGATCTGCTCATGACTCCAATATATTCAGAAATAGCAGAGTCAGAAATGATTTTGAAAATAGAGTATATGGTGACAATTTTCTTGTAGCAGATAGTGGTTGTGCCATAAAAAACAACACTATAACTCCTCTCTTAAATCCTCAAACTCCAGATGAAAATCTATGCAATGAAGCAGAAATTAGGACAAGGAACCCCATAGAGAGTGCATTTGGAGTTTTAAAAAGAAGATTCCCAATTCTTGCCTTAGGAATCCGATTAAAACTAGAAAAGGTAGAAGCTGTGGTTATGGCATCGGTTGTTCTTCACAATATTGCAATATCTATGGGAGATGTGGAGTCCACCAGACGTGAATGAAGAAATCATTGCTGCCATTGAATTAACAGAAAATGTTAATGACCTTGTGATTGGACATGCACAAGGAGGAATTAACAACAGTGTTCGTTTCACATTAATAAACAGTTATTTTCAAAATTTGTTATAGATATATTTAATTTATTCAGTGTATAAAAAAACTGCCATTTCTATCACTTGTTAAGTAAAACAATACCTCAAAACAACTCTAGTATTTATTAAGAAAAAACTACAAACTAAGTATTGCACAAGTAATATAAGTATACTGGGTGTCCTGAAATATCACGATTGTGGAGGGCAAATTTCTTGTACCAAATAAAACCATGGAGGTCCGTCAATGCACCCTTTCCAAAATACAGGGTATTGAAGTTTAAGACACAAAATAGTTTAGGTTAAATTGGTGCAATTACAGACATAAGTTCTCTACCTCAATGTCCTTAATTTGGTATAAGGAATTTGTACGAGAGCGTTGGCAGTCGAATTTTGCGACACCCTGTATAGGAACTTGGAAAACAATAATAAAAACTAACTACATCAACATTCAAAAATAATGAAAAACATAATATGTTTATTGATTATTTTTACTATATTCTTTTTCTAATATCTTCATTTCAAGACATGTTCTTCTTCAAGAAACTTCAGTCTTGCTTGGGATTCTTCTTTATGAATGGCCATCTCTAGCTGATGTTTTTCCTTCATTTGCCTAATTGTTAATTCATGCTTTTCATTTAAAGCTTTTTCTCCATATTTTGATTTATTTTTAACCCAGTCCTCCGATTTAGCGCTAAGCTTATGGGATGCAGACTTTGCATTCTTCACTTTATTTTCTGGCTGCTGTAATGGAACAGACAATGGCTTTTTTAACATAGCCGATGTATATGCAGCCCGATCAGTGCTGGAAGATTCTGCACAATAATTAGACGACAGAATTCTACAGTTTTCCAAATTACTGTCTCTTGTTGTCAAGGGCATCTTCTGGGATGTTGTAGGGGTGTCATTTTGGCCTACAAAATAATCTGAACCACTTGGTGACTGCGACATACCCCTTTTTCTTTTGAATGGAATTTCTTCTGGATCATCACCAATGTCCTCTTTAGCTGAATTATATTCAAATTCAATGATAATAGATTCTGAAAAAAACACAATAAATACCTTCAAAATAAACTTACAAACATTTTAACTAACATGCAGTGGCATCACTATCATACTTGGAGGTAAGCCCTGTTAACTGGGAGCCTAAAATCTCATGTAGGTTACTGTCTGTGTTAGTTAAAACAACATCCTTATATGGTCCTCCTCCAGTTCCAGAAACATATATCTTATTGTCAGCAAATTTTTGCTTAGTGCGCTTCTTTATATTTTCAAATTTATTTTTGAGAATTTTAATAGTTCTATCAGGATCTCCCAGAATACTATTGAATTCATTAAAAATTTTTTCCCATGCATAGGCTTTTATTTTGTTGGTATCAGTATCTGTTTTTTCACACTCTACTTCATTTTTATACACTTTAACTAAATTAATTAAAGTATCTACTTCTCTTGCTGAGAAGTAACTTGCCCTACTGTTTTTTTTTTCTCCATTATTATAACGGGGCAGCAGTAAATTATAAATACAATATCAATCTTGATAACTTCGAACTCCAAAAACAAAATAAAAAAGATTTGCATATTCTCTTCTTTTCGTTGTTTGGCAATGGCATAGTGGACCTATTTCTACCGTAGTACGGGTTCAAGTAAACTTATTATTGTATAACGCTCGGGATTCTGAACGGCGTTTAACAGTGAACTGCAGTTCAAGGGAACTGACGTTGAACTATTCATTGTACAACCGGCCCTTAGGCGGCACATTGGACGTACAAAATCACGTCTATTCCCGATAGCTTTGTAACAAACGATGAAGGAGGGGTTTCTCTCAAGGCTTTCATAGAATGAACCCTTAGGGCTTGACTGGTATTCATGGGTCCATTTTCTCCTAATATTTACCTTGTAGTATAGGAATAGATCAGAATATACACATTTTGAATGTTGACTCGCATTCATTGATGCCGATTTGGCAGCCCTATCAACTTTTTCGTTATATTCAATTCCGGCGTGAGCTTTTACCCACAAGAATTTTACCACGTAACCTCTTCGATCCAAGTTATATTTTGATATGAGAATTTTTTTATGAATAAAAGAAAGTGAACTGTCTAACTTGAGATCTTTTAAGGAAAGAAGCAAACTCTGACTGTCTGATAAAATGAGTAACTTATTATTATTAGATCGTGGTTGAGACTCAATATGTTCAAGAGCCAAGGAGATGGCAAACAGCTCGCCAAAGAAAATTGAGAATTTTTTATTGAGACTTGAATGGTTTATTCTTTCAGATCCAGGATCATACATAGCGGCGCCGATCGTCGATAAGGTAGATTTAGATGCGTCTGTAAATATTTTTCTATATTCCAAAAAAAAAGTATTGATTATTCTGAGAAAATCTTCCTTGATGGAGGTGTCCTTATAAGTAGGAAGGGAAACTTGAAAGGATGATTCTAAAATTTTATAGTCCACCGTAAATATTGGAAAGTAAGACTCCACGTGAAGATCGTTTTGCTGATCAATAAGAGAGCTGTAACAGGCTAAGAGCAGAGGGTCGGGCCTAACCACCCAGTATTTATGAGTCAGAGAAGACAAAAAGAGATTGTGTAATTTAGTTATGACTGGACTTGCGATAGACTTTTATTTGAGAAGGAATGTACCTGCTAGCAACAATCTGCGATTAGCCAAAGGAAATTCCCCACTCTCAGAAAGCACAACATCATTTGGAGTGCTATTTAGTAATCCGATGTAGATTTTCAAGGATTTTCTTTGTAAAACATCCAGGCTGCTCATAATACTCTCAGCAGCACTTCCATAAATGAAGCATCCATAGTCTGAAATGGATCTGACAAAGCTAATATAAAAAAGGATTGCAATATTCTGATCAGCCCCTCAGTGATAGCGACAAACATATCTTAATATCTGACTTCTTCTTTCGACATTAGTTTTTACAGAATTAATTTGTTTCTTCCAAGAAAGTTTTTTATCCAACAGAATTCCGAGAAATTTGACCGATGACTTGTGTGGAATACTAAAATCGTCGAATTGGAATTGATCCGGAAACTGCAAACGTTTGTTTTGTTCGTAAATGAACACATCACTGATTTAGTTGTGGAAAGAGAATGACCATGATCAAATGAAAATTTTGAAAATTGCCGTACAGCTTCTGCAATATCTTCAGAGCAGTCTATCAACGTTTTATTCGAGGAGTAAAGAACAATATCATCGGCATATTGTAAGATTCTTATATTTGGACTTTACTGAAAGATTTTTATAAACGATGATAATAAATGATAAAAAGTGACGGAGATAGAATTCCTCCTTGTGGTAGTCCAGTACTAGTATATCGAGGACCTTCCAGAGAAAGACCCATTTTAAAGAACAGTTTTCTATTAGAATAAAGGTTGAACACGAGGGCAGCAAATCGGGGGCTTAGTCCTATTTCGATTAATTCATGCACCAATGTATCCAGAGAAACGTTATCATATGCACCCACTATATCAGCAAAAAATGCCATCAATATTTTATTATCAGCGAATGTTAAATATATATCGGTGACCAAATGGCAGATACTGTCAATCGTACTATCACCTTTGTGGAAGCCGAACTGAGTTCGAGGAAATAAATTATTAAATTCCAGCCACCCCTCTAACCGACACTTTAGAATTCTCTCGAATGATTTCAGAACACACGATCCCAAGGATATGGGTCTTGCTCCAATCATCTGGAATATTTCCAGATTGTAAACTATCGTTAAAAATATGTAAGAGGGTGTATTTTGCTCTACGGAGTAGGTTGAATAACATGATGTATTGAATATTGTCAAACCCAGGTGCAGAATTGGAATATCTTTTCAGAGACCTATCTAATTCGGCCATGGTGAAGGGTTGACATATAATATCGGTATTTTGAAATTGAGGTAGGTAACTCAATTATTTTATTATGTGTACCAGCAGGAGATAGTTTCGAGAAAAAAAAATTCGGACCAATCGCCTTCGACAATAGGATGTGAGATCGTTTGGATATTGCGAAGTTTTTTTATGTTGTACCATATTAACGAAATAGGGGCATGTTTGTTTATGGAAGAGCAAAAAGTTCTTCAACTAACACGCTTATTTTTTTTCATGATGTTTCTGCACAAAGCTTCTTTATTTTTGTAATTTAAAAAATTTTCCAGAGTTGAAGATACTAAATATGAACGATACGCGATTTTTTTATTTTCTACAGCTAATTCACAATCGGAATTCCACCAATGCTTGTTGAATTTGGAGATAAACTTAGTAGAGTATAGTCCCTGCAAGCCATAATCATTCTGTATCTGAAAATATTATAATTCAAATCTGTGTTCTCTCTAGAAAATGAAAATGAGGAATTTTGCATGAAATCAAAAAAATTTTGCCAAGCGGCCTTTTTTGTATTGAATAATCTCAAAGAATTTCTAGAAACGTTTTCAATCAGTCCTAGATGTAAATCAAATATGATCGCAAAATGATCAGATCCCAGAGCATCATCGAGAACATCCCAGTTTGAAAAAGTAATCAATGATCGCGAACCAAAAGTGAGATCCACAGCTGATTTTCTCTAAAAAAGAGGCGTTAACCTGGTTGGGGATCCATTGTTCATTATAAATAAGTCATATTTCTCCATTGAAGTAAGAAATGTAGTTATGCTGGTCCATCCCAAGGAGACCCCAAGCCGAATGGTGAAGATTGAAATCCCCTCCAACCACCGAATTGTAATGTAAAGAGCCGAAAAAAAAATTCCATTCATTCTCTACAATATTTGAATTGGGAGGGATATAAATCGAATATAGAAACAATTTCAGATCATTTTTCAACTTAACCGCTACTGCTATACCTTCTACGCCCCTGATTGGAGGAAGAGCGACATATTCGAACGCAATGGATTTTTTGGTAAAAATTGCCACTCCTCCATATCCGTCCGTCCTGTCATTTCGAAATATATTATAACCTTGTGAGGTGAACTTGGAATGAGGAGTTAACCATGTTTCGGTGACTAAACAAATATCTATCTTATTTTGAGTAACGAAAATTTCCAAATTTCCTGTATTAGCTAAAATCGACCAAGAATTCCATTGAAGGCCTTTTATTTTACGATCCATTGAGAAGCTCCTTTATTTTATTTTTTATAAAATCTCCGTTCGAACCATTTTTAAAATTTGTCTGCACTGAACCACTGAAATCTTTTAATATCGTTACAACCACTTGAGGTATAATGTTGATAAGAAAACTAACATCTGAAACCTCATGCTGAGGAGAAACGGAAGACCCAGTAACTTTTTTGAGGCACCCTCCATTTCCTACGGTGGAAGGGGAAGGTTTTACGATTTCCATATATTTACGTTTGAGTTCCAAAGCGGAAAGGTCCCCAACCTGTTTTCTTTTTTGAATTTTTATTAGAGGGAAATGTTTATCATTTTTTGGAGGCAAAGTATTTGTCTTTTCAGGCGTCACTATAGAGGCTGTTGTGGTAGAAAAGCTATTTTCAATAGATTTGACAGCTTCTTTATACGCCACATTTTCAACTGCCATTTTTTGTTTTATTTTACGTTGAGTTTCAAAACTAGGACAATTTTTACTGTCGTTGGATAAATGGCTTTCCTTGCAATTAACACAAACGGGGTTATCTGATTCACATTTTTCCAAAATATGCGCACCACCACATTTGAGGCATCTAAGATCGCTACTACATAAGTTGTCTACATGACCAAATCTAAGGCATTTTTTACATTGAACGACTCTCTGAACGTAGGGAAAGACTTCACGAACATAACTAACATCACTACCCTGTCAGGTAACGATTGACCCTTGAACGTAATAACGACACTTGCTGTTGGAACAAAATCAAAAGAACCATCGTTTTTAAAAATCTTCTTTGTTAGCCTCTTTACATCAAGAATTTTGAAAACACTTCCTGTAATAGGTTCAATGTGAGTTTTCAATTCCTCATCTGTTATATCTAAGTCAATGGAATGAATGACACCTTGTCTACGTATGAGCAAATTGGGAATATATGCCTCTAAATTATTAACTATCAAAAATTTCGACGACAAAAATTTATTTGCCCCTATGTAGGATCTGAATGAGATTTTAACCCTCTCGGTCACGAATTAAAACTATTGGAGTGAAAAATCTGAAATTTACTGTGATGCAACTTATGATTTCTTGAATATTTTTGATGTTAAATTCAGATTCTCAAAATGCTCCGTTTGGGCACTATGACATGTCCCCAATTGAGGACATCATGAGCTGCTGGAGGAAAAAAAAATTTCCGAAATATCTTTAGATGGTAAAATATCAATATGTTCCATTATTTATTTTATTAAATATATTTATATTATTTTTGCGTCCATTTTCGAAGTACTGAAGTGTATTAAATTTAACTTTTGCAGAATCAAAATAAAAGTGCTGTTATATTCACCTAGATGTTGCCTGTACCGCTAGTTCACAATGTCCTCAAACTAGTACGCCACACTTTCAAAAATCGCTGTTTACAGTAGGTATGCACAAAAATCACCTAACGCAATTGCTTTGGAACAAGGCTACACTTATTTTGAACGTAAACAAACAGTTTTCAAACACATGGTCATACGAATATAGCCAACAAAAAAAAAGTAGAGCGCTACACTGCTGTCATAGCTACCCTACGGAATCCCATATTTCGAATGCATTATTATTTTTTTGAACAGCTTGAAGATGGTAGCATATATATTCATTCGGAAGAATATGATGTCCACAACTGAGGACAATGTGACAGAGGAGTAAGAGCAAGCGTTACTTCATAGGAAAAAAATCAAAGTAGGTTGTCCTCAACTGAGGACAAGGTGAGCGAGAGGGTTAATGCAATTTTTGCCATTTTTCTCCAGGGATATAATACCATTTGCAATAGAAATATCATTTCTTTGTATCATTTTGCCGATTGACATGGCATGCAAGTTACCTATAATCCTATCTTTACTTTCTACGTAAACAATAAATGGACCGACATCTGTTAAGTCGTATCTCGCCGAGATTTTTTCTCGAGAAGTGTTACTGAAAGGCAATTGCAAGTTATCCTTAGAAATGTGACTTTCCTTGATCACCGACAAGTTTTATTGTCACCGAGAGGATACTTTGAGAATTTAAAGACGAAGCATCGGGTGACAGTTCGGACGTATCTGTATCCATATTATCGACATCCTTTTCCAGTAATGCATTGAGGGCTTCACTGATCACTTGGGATGTTGTACCACCCCCTTTGTCAGGGGGGTCTGCACTCGAATTCATTTTAATTTTATTTCACTGAGAAAATTAGACGAAAATGTAATAATAACACTAAGAGTCGCGTTCGGCGGAAGAGATAAGAAAAGACACGTGTGAACTAATCGAAAAGTGGAACCGAACTGTTTTCAAATCTTTGTAGTTCTAGTGACAACATTCATAACTGTCATCATGATTCTCACTCAGATATACATATAATTCGAAATGCTACTAGAAAATATCACCTTTTGTGATATTTCCGAGTAACTCATACAAGTCGTACTCCACATTTTATACTTGAATTATATGCTGAGAGAGAGAGGGAGAAATAGCTTTATTTTCATATAAAATTACAAAATTTTGTAGAGAAGCACATAAAGAATTAGAAATAAAGTTTAGCAATGATAACTAATCAAACTAAACACACTTTCAATATTTGAACTAAACAAGAATGTATTAAAATAGAAGAACAAAACAGAAAAATATTTATGAGTTAGTTATGTAAAACATATGTTAAAAATCAATATATTTGTCAATTAAACTAACTATACAGATATAAAATCTCGTACATCCCAAAAAAAAATAAAAAAACATTAAAACATGTTGCTACCAAATGTGGAACTCAAGGGTCTATGATACATTGTCAAATTCAGATACAAAATAAAATTCTACCAATGAGTAAAATGGTCTCTCCAAAAAAAAAGCGTTAGTCTAACTTTGGAAATTTTTGTATGTACTTATAGATTTAAGCTCCAATGGTAGGTGATTGTATAACTTTCCGGCATTGTCAGTAAAAGACTTTTTTTGTGAAGACAGAGGTGGGCGCTATTAAATAAACATAGGTATCTGAATTTATTGTGGGATATCTATGATTTGGTCTTTCTGAAAAGTGATGAATGTATTTGAGAACCAAACTGACGGATTCTAAAATGAATAGTGCAGGTAGAATCAGAATTTTGAATTTTTGAAAAGTACAATTCGCAATGTGTCCTTCTGCTCATATCAAACATTTAACGAGTTGCTCGTTTTTGCAATCTGAAAACAGACACAAAGTAGAACCCCAACAAGGCAAACCTTAGATATTTCTTGTTTTCTCGTAGTTTCTGAAAATTTGTTCAACTGCGCAGCTTCTACAGAGGGTGTAAATTTGATACGTGGATTGAATTTATGTTGAAATACGATTCTTTGTGGATTTTATTTCTTTTCCTCAAGCGCGCTGCACTTCGCGGAGACTATTCCTTTCCTTTCGCAACTCGACCAGTTTCGTTAGCTGTACGTGATGCACTTAGAGATTTAGATTTTTTTTTGAATAAAATAGATTTTTTTTTAGTTTTTGTTACGGTTTGCTACTGAAGAGCGCTTTTTCAAAACGCGATGCACTTAGCATAATCTTTATTCCTTCAATGAAATGAATCATTTTCTTATATTTATTTCAGTTTTCTATCAAAGCGTAGTTTTTCAAACTATGATTTATTCATTACTCCTAGAGGAAAATACGACTTAGTGCTGCTCACGCTTTTTTTTTTATACATAAGTAGTCTGACTAGGAATATTGTACGCAAAACAATGTGATATGTATTCTTCATCTTAAGCCGACGACGTTCGCATTTGTCTTTGAAATGAGGGTACCTACTCACAGATTAACTGAAATAAACTATCTTTTCTCTCTTGAAGAAACTAACCATGAATCATTTCCATGAAGAATAAAATCCATTTGCGAAACATTCTTTGAATACGATTGCAGAAATTGTCCTCATTTTATTCAAATAAAACAAAATATACGATCACCCAAAACGATTATTTGACATCATTTAAAACAAAGTTGTCATATATTTACATTACGCATCAGCTGAAAAAAATATTACCTCATTGTCTTACAATCGTAAGAGACACTCCCATAATCGAGGAAACTGAATTTTCATTAGGTCATTTATAAGCTTCCATTGGAAATTATGCAAGTATGGAAGAAATATATGATGATATTCTTTTCGATATTATCACTATGAAATAGGTATGCCAATTAGTTTGTACATAAAGTATAAAATTTTAATTCTGCATTGAATATTCGTGCTTTCATGAATCATTATACGCAAAAACATTTAATTTTACTGCAGTAGAAATTGAATTAGCTCTATAGTATTACTCATTCATGAATCTGATGAGAGAGAAGTAAGATGTACTTAGTGACATATTAATGAAGGAAATACAATTTAATGAAACAAAACCTGAATTTACTACGTTATCACAAAAATACTTTGAAAAATATAACACTGCTATTGCAATGTCGGTCACTAGACCATCATCGGGCAGATTTTGAATTATAATAATAACACCCTAATATAACGTTCAAAATTGAAAAAAAAGGATGGACAGATAAATTTCATAGATTTACCTCTCTTTCATAATAATAACAATTTGAGTTTTGATATATAAAGAAAACCAACTTTCACGGATATGTGTCATCCGCCTGATTCAAATCATCCTTTTTCCTATAAACATTCAGTTTTAACTCAATGACCCACAAGCGTTTTCAATTCCCTTATCCATACCAAATTTAACAAAAGAAATTTCTGCTATAAAAATAATTGCTTCAAATAATGGTTTTCATACAAGTTTGATAGATAGAATGATAAAGAAGAAACGTAGTCAACAGCATATTATATCGTCAATCGAAAGTAGGAGAATAGGAAAAATTCACATCTTCAACATATTTTGGTCCTCTAACAGAAAAAGTGAATAAAACGGATTTAACGTTTTCAAATAATTTCAGTGAAAACCACCACCCGTTTCCACAAATAAATAACTTCAAAATTATGCACAAATTACCGAAAGGGACCAAACTAACTTACTTAGAATCATTGGAAATTTTCAAACTCAATCATAATGTAAAAGGTGATATCACGCTGAACGAGCAGACTGAGTTGATATATTCTCCTATATTAATTGTATTCAAACAATAATGATTTTCTTAGAACATTTCATTGTACCAATTTGGAAAACCCACTTCGATCAGCCGTTCTTGAAATATGTTACTTTGGTCTATTTAGGTACCTGTAATAATTCTTCCCAACCCGTAAGCGTCAAATCTATAATTATGTATTTAGTTCTTAACTCAATCTGCAAGAAGAAGGTCTAGGGACCGAAATTGCAATCGCAGTATTATTTTTTTCAAAGTATTTTTGTGATAATAAACGTAGTACCTTCAAGTTTTGTTTTTGTTCATCATGTTAAATTATCACGTAGTAAGGACGGATTCCATCAACTTTTCAATAAAACGTTGAAAACTTAACGAGAAGTGATGAAGTATTTTCCTATTTGGAAAGCCATTCTGCCATTTGCAATCTCAAGAGAAAAAAAGTTTTCTTCGTTTAGAATATAAGGGAATATAATGAAGTTTCATTCTTACAAACAACTCAAAATATTTCTCTTGAAGGTTGATAGATATCTTTTTGGATCTTATGAGAAATTTAGGATCAATATATGGTGCCATAGTAGGATACTCATTTTAAATGGTGCTCTAATTTCTTGGAATAAAATTCTAATTAATATTTTGGTTGTATTTTCTTCATTCTGAAAATCAATTTTTCAAACGTGGATTAGGTTTAATGGTAATAATTTTTGAAGCACTGTTATACCATAAAACTTTTAGAATTATAGTTTGATAACAATTCATAATGTCTGTGAGACTAATAGAAATTCCTTAGAAAATTACTGACGTTTTTGATATAAAGTATCATTTCTCCCAGAAAATTCTACTGGTTTAACCATCATTGAGAGATTTACTCCAGTGAATCATAGGAGAAATCAGTTTTGCATTAATTGAGTACATTCGCCCGTGAAAATCGTTCATAAGAATCGAAAGCAATATTTCCGGAACATATAAAAAGGTCCTGCTGAAACCTTCTACCTGAATAATTCGTCCAAGATGAAGTTTTGGAAAATTCCATGAACAAATCGAATTTTAATTCGAAGACATTTAACTTATAACATGTTTTTTATTTGCCACACCTTCGTAGATCTAGGTATCTAATTTGAAATTTCAAATAGTTACTAGAGGGCATAAAATTCATTAGATCGAAGTTTTTTTGACAACTGCTCTAGAATAAGGGGATTTTACAAGTTCTAAATATTTTCGTGTTTTGAGACAATCTATTGTGGAAAGATGTTGCAAGTTAACTCCAGAAGTTTTTGTAAATGCGAGAAAGTGTTTCCTAGGCAGACTCTATATTTTCCCGAAGAATGTATGCAAAGAGCATTTTTTGTGATCAATTTTCGAATTCAATGAAAAATTTCAATAAAATACATATTTCGCGAAATTCAATTTTTTTCCACGAATTGTAAGCTTGTACGAAATCAGAGTCAGTATCAAAAGAGCTATCAAACTATGTATGATATGCCTGATAGTGTAATTTGAAATTTTAAAGTTGATACCTTGATCTGAAAAGGGGTGGCAACTACTCATCATCATCAATCAGCCTTGTCGCGTCCACTGCGGAACATAGGCCTCCCGTAATTTCTGCCATTCCTCCCTGCTCTGCGCTGCCAGTATCCAGTTGTACTTGATGCGCTTCAAATCGTCAGTCCATCTCGTTGCTGGACTTTCTCTATTTCGGTAAGCCTCTTGTCTCGGCATCCATTCTAGGATTTTCTTTGTCTACCTGTCGCTAGTTGTTCTTGCTTTATGCCCTGTCCAATTTCATTTAAAAGTTGTTACTCCTCTGACGACATCCGCTACACCTATTCCTCTTTTTGTTTCATTGTTCTGGATTCTATCTCTTAGAGAAATACACAAGATTGCTCTTTTCATTACTCGTTATGTCATTTATAATTTCTCGATGGATTTTTTTGTCAGAGTAAGTGTTTCCGCTCCATATGTCATAACAGGTAGGACACAATGATTGAACACTTTTTTCTTTAAACATATCGAGATGTCGGACCTTAATACATCCTTCAGGTTCTTAAAAGCTGAGTCCTATTCTTCTTTGAAATTCAACAGTTCGGTTGTCTTGACCTAGACGAATTTTATGTTCAAGATATTTGTAGGACGTTACTTGTTGCACTTGGTGCCCACTTAAAGAACAACTACTAAACAAGTAATAATATCAAACGATCTCCCCATGAAATTAAGATCTGACCCGTATTTATAACTTTTTCGAAACATCATATCCGCATGATTCCGTGTCAATTGTATTCTGTGTAGTACTCGTTATTGGTTGCTTGCTCAAGCTTGTTTATTAGGCCAACTCTGAGTATCTTTTGTCATATGCACTGATCTTCTTGGGGGCTTCTTCTACTGTTCATCGGGTGTTCATCAGTCAGAAGCTCGCACTAAGAGTCCTATGCTCACTTAGGTATGGACAATCATGTAGAACCCACTTTAGAGAGATGGATACTTCAATGAAGACTGTGAGAACCGCAGTGCGTTCACACGTCGCACTGTACCATATTTTTATCCAGTCCATCGTTTCACCATAACCGAGAGAGAAACAAAATACATGGCTATCAAGATCTATACTTTATTGAACGCACTGACAAAGTATTATTGTATGTTCGGTTCTGAATTAACTAATTTTTAGTTCACGTTTTGTTGAAAAGTATACAAGTTCATCCATAATTATTGCTTCTCGTGTTTTTTAAGAAACTATTAGAATTTTTTCTGAGAACACTAATGCAATTATTCTCGCCAATACTAAAAAATTGCTTGATTTTCTTTGCTCTCCGAATCAAATTTAATTTTGTGTTGAAAAGAGCAATCATGGCGTAGAAAGACTTATTGAATCTTATTGAATCAAATTAAGCTGAATTTTCAATATATAATGAAAATAACTATATAAAAACACTAAATATAAACTCAACTTCTAAGCAATTGAATATCACGTGCGAAAAATTTGATCATGAAACTTCATCTTAAATCGAGCCAAGAAATATTTGTCAGGTGAATCAGTAAAATTAATTGCCAATCAGATTGTATCCTAGTTTCCAGGAAAACCAGAAAACAGCATTGTTGTCTTCCACTCGTCCGGAACGACCTCTACCGGACTACGCTATTGTTTTCGTGCCAAAGTCATTGATTTAGTTTATATTCACTCTTTTGAATTTACAGTATTTTGTAAAAAAACTTGAAATAGATGCATAAGGAGACGCCATTGCGAGTCCGTGGAGCCGCGAAATTAGATCATCAATAAATTTTTGACCAAAGGAATATTTAGATGGAAAAATATTGCAAGTACGAGATAAAGGTTTCTCACTCAAAATTTGTTCTCTCCGTTACTCTTTCTGTACAACTCAAAGTGCTCTTGTGATGTAACAAGAGAAGATCTAGATTACATCTGGGTGTGATTCACCGTATTCGGTATTTAAAAACGACACTCATGAAGCACTCCCTTCTGTGGAAGATGTTCAACCAAAATGATCAACAGAGCTAGTATTCGGGAGCTCATATGTTCGACCGTTTTACCTTTAGTTTTTTTTCACAGGTTTCCTAATAGTGTAGGTGACTTACTGCTAGGCCAATTGTCATTTTCTGAATCCCACCTCTCCTATTTTCCTTAAATTATCTGGTCTCACCCGTCCCCAGTGCACTTGTATATACAAGTGAATAATCTTATCTGTCTTGAGAAGTTCATCCCTATAATTCAAGCAACCTGCCCTTTTGACATTTACTTGAGGAAGGAATAAGATATTTGAGCTATTCATTTTGTTTGTTTTTCAAACTGACAAATTCTTAATGGTCTGTTCGCCCAAGACAACCCTATTTTGAAGGGGCATAACCCACAGCGTGATTGTAGGGAAATATATGACAAACCCATATTGCTAAGTTCCAAGTCTGCAGATCGTGTGCTGACAAAATGCACAATATCCATAACATTAGGTCTTGGGAAGTTGTGCCGGCCGCAGTGACCTTCCGGCCAAGCGCAATCTATCTAGGAGCTATGCACTAGCCTACGATACCTAAAACTCTGTGATAAAGTTTCATTATCCAATTCTAGAAAATTTTGTACTACTCAGAAAAATTGACTTCCGGAGGGCTTTCCTGACCCAGAAAAGGTATGGACTACTAAGGGAAGTTCACCATCAGCGTAGTCACCCTGTCGCTTTACTTACATTTACACAAACGCTCTTTTTGTGAAGTAGATTTTTTTGTACTGCTTATTTAATTTATTTATTTTGTAAAATAGGAAGATTTGATAGAGTTCAGTCTAGTTGAGGCAATATTTATTTCACGAACGTTATTCTTGTATTCATCATTCACAAAATTCTTCTCCTTTGTATATTAATAATATTATTTTTTTATAGCCCAAAATACCTGAGACTTTGTAGTTGGTCCTTTTTGCGTGCCCTATATTGAATTTTCCAAAGTTATACTAATATGTGCATCGTTCCGTGCTTCAGACTTGGTCTGCTGAATACTCTACCTAAAGTTTAATTCCCAACTTCTCTGTACATCTTTAGCAGTTGTAATGATCGAAGTACTGTTCTCGACAATTCTTCATTAGCGCATGTTAGTGCCTCTCAAATTAAAGAATCCAAAAGAAAAATTTTGAGCAATATTTTATTCAAACCCCTGTACCTAGAAAATATATCAATTTTGTTGGAAGAGCCCTTTTCGATGAATACATCCATCTCTGTCAAATATGAAAAATACCTCCCGAGTGGAAATAAACATCGTTACCTACTCTTTTTGAACGCCTCAAGCGATTTAATTTCAAATTATACTTTAGTTCAAGAATTCAATTAATTTCGCAAAAACAACAATCAGTTCGTGGATTTGATGACTGCTAGAAATTTCGCGAAAACAATGTAGCTACTCATTACCACCTACATATTTCAATATAATAATTTGGGATTAGATGGTTTGTAATGATGCAACAATTATATTGGTTTTTATTGTTTAAAAGAATTGTATTTTCTCACATTATGGGATAATTTGAGTCCAATTTTCGGGTATTTCCTTATTCCATGGACTTGAGTGCCAAATATATATAATTCAAAATATAAATTATTCCATTATAATGCCATCCGAAACGAATTAAAACATCTTCAGTCAGACTTCTATGAATTCCATATTCTAGTTCTGCAACATTTTTTATATTTTATCATATTTATTGATGAAGTAATGAAGTAAATTGTTGTGTGTATATATATATATATATATATATATATATATATATATATATATATATATATATATATATATATATATATATATATATATATATATATATATATATATATATATATATATATATATATATTTATATATATATATATATACCGGGTGTCCACGGAAGGTGCCTCGCCCCTATAACTTTTTTGTTTTCGGAGATAATGAAATGAAATTAAGAGGATCTGTTTGATGCATAAAGCTGCATTTTTTGATAAGTAACTCAACTTCATGTAACTTCAGGAAGTGACATAAACTTTCGATTTTCAAATAGGACACCGGGTATATTTTCAGTTTTGTTGTCTCTATATGACATTTAGAATACAACCATGTATCAATGGTTACTTTTTGTAACTTTTTTTTCATTTTTTTTTCGGAATGAATTTTTATTCTAGAAGGCTATGGATGCGTTCGAATAACTAATTTGGGTCCTAAAATGTATGCTAAAATACAACTTCACTATTTTCGTTCAAAATGTTCCAGCAATGTGAAGTTTAATCTCAAAACTTTTATTACTATTTTTTTTCAAATGGCAACATGATGGCTCGTCGGGTTGAAAAGAAAAAAAAGGTAATTTTATTACGATTTATTCGATACCGTACTCTAGGTATTAGGTTGAAAGAAAACTTTCGATAAAAACCAGAAATCCTATAACCTTAGAACTTTCTTCAAATGGAGAATCTCATTGAGGTTAAAATAACATTTGAAATCATCGAGTAGCCTGTAACCAACACAAGTGAAACAAAATAAGTCCAAAGCCACGCCCACAAATCTACGTCCCAGGACGGTAAACAGGGCAATTTGAGGACCGAAATTATTTATTTGAACGCATCTATTATAGCCCTCTAGAATAAAAATTTATAAAAAATAAACCAACGGTTACAAAAAGTAGCAAATGATACATGGTTGTACTCTAAATGTCATATGGAGTCAAAATAACTGAAAATATACCAGGTGTCCCATTTAAAAATCGAAAACTTATGTCACTTCCGGTCACTTATGTCACTTCCGGTGAAACCGGAATTTGCATGAAGTTGAGTTACTTGTCAGAAAATGCAGTTTTATGCACTAAACAGATCCTGTAAAGTTCATTTCATTATCTCCGAAAACAAAAAAGTTATAGGGGCGAGCCACCTTCCGTGGACACCCGGTATATATATATATATATATATATATATATATATATATATATATATATATATATATATATATATATATATATATATATATATATATATATATATATATATATATATATATATATATATATATATATATATATATATATATATATATATATATATATATATATATATATAATATATATATATATATATATATATATATATATATATATATATATATATATATATATATATATATATATATATATATATACATATAATTATATGTATGTATTCCATGTGTCCAAGATGAAGGCACCAACATTGTTATCGCTGTTAATAGGTATAGGAAATATAAATAGGTTGAAAACATTTTTCAGACAATTCTTGGCTAATTTCATATCCCCTTTCAGATTTGATATGTTTTCATTCATGTTCGAGCTAAAAAAAAATATTGTTTTTCCTTAATGAATCAAATATCAGTCATTTGTCTTGGTGGAAACTTAGACATTGTTAGGATAGTTCAACATTTTACCATTCGATTTATGATAAAGATGACCTACTACCGTCTTTCGTTTTTCAGATTTCTATTGCAACACTTGTTTTTCTGATGGTGGCCATCTTTGATTTTCGAAAATTCAGGAAGACTTGAGCTGTGCTTTCCAATAATATATCACTTCATGGAATAGTTACCTGTTTCGATCGAGAATTTTTGCACATATATCTATGCATATATCGTTTCAGATTTAGTGTTCCATTCACAGAATGAAGGAACACTGCTAAATTTATTTTAGCTAACAATACCTTCTGAGTTCATAAATAAAGGGGTTGAATAAATTGTTCTGATAATTTCCGAGAAATGTATGATATGTTGAAATTTATGATTTATGGAATATGAAATTTCCAGGTAGAATTGAATGACATAGTATCTAACCTATAAAGGAGATATTTTATTGAAAGTCTAGTTGGGGAAACGTTATAAGTATTTAAAGAATTTTCATTATTTGTCATGGACTTCCATGATGACTTCTTTAATATTCAAAATGGTTTTCATCGAATAAATAGTTTCAAACGGAAAATTTCTCGTGAAAGTAACATATCAATAGAAAGCCATATTTGTGAAAATCAAAGACGGCTGTCATATGAAAAACAAAAGTTGTTATAATCTGAAAAACAGAAGATGGTAGCAGGTCAAAAATATAATAAATCGAATAATAACCAAAACCTGCTTTCACAATAAACAAGAGAGTCACCGTCCAGACAAAACAACAATATTTGATATGAAGTCAGTCGGAAATTGTCTGAAATATTTCTCCTTTAACCTCTTTTCTATCTCCAATATTCACCGAGATAGGAATTTTGGTGCCTTCATTTTCGGATATATGGTATATTTTTATGTATTCAAAATCTTCGAATTTTAGAAGATTCGAAATTTTCTGCAATGACTTTTCAAGTAGAGTAGTTCCCGCAATTGTAATGAGAAAATTGAGAAGCATATTTATTATTGGTTAAAACGAAAAATTAAGTTACGAAAAGTTATCTTCGGAGCAATTCTTTCAATGGATTCATTTTTATATACACATTCTAACGCTGAAAATTATTTAGATTACGTCAAAATGACATTTTCTTCCCATTGTGCTGGACAACATGTAAATACGTCTTAAATCTAATTAATTTATAGAATTCGTATATCAGTTTACCACAAGGTCATATTATGTTATTTGTACGATTAATTTATAACTAATAATTCACCTTGTTGATTTCATACTTTTCGCATTCTGGAAATATAAACACAATTTTTATAAATTATATGGTTAATTACGCAAAACGATCATAGTGATATATTCGTTATATTTACACACTCATTGAGGTCATTTTGTTCGAAAAAATACTCGCAGAATTTTTAGCGAGGTACGTTTGCATGAACTAAATCCTCTTTCGTTAATGTCAAATATAATTTTCATTCAGAATTAGATAAATTCCATAATTAGTTGATCAGAGAGAATATTATTATGTTGATATATACAGACTGAAATGTCAAGTGTTTCGATCCATTTGACTTCATCTTGTTTCCTCGATTTCATTATACATAAAGTGAATGCAAGTTAAAATAAATTTCCAGAAAATTACACCAGCACGAATATTTCTTCGATTCTCAAAAATTTAACACTGCAATTCTTGTAAATTTTTTTTCTGTTATAGCTTTACACATTTAATGTGAATCTTCAAATTCTTGGAACATTTAATAATAACTGAAATGAAAAAAAAAACTCTATCGCAGCGAGCTGCAGCAGAATAGCAGGTTCTCGAAACGTATTCAGTTTGAAAAATCAATTTTCTTATGATTTTTGTTAAACATTTAAAAAAAAATTGCACCCTCTGTCGTGTGAACAATATTTGTTTCCTCCATCGGAGGTTCAACCCCCAACCAATTTATATCGAAATAAATACCATCCTATATATCATACGAAACTACCTACATACAAAGTTTCAACCCTATGGTCCCAAAATTGCGCCTTCTATCGTGTAAACAATATTAATTTTCTCTACTGGAGGGTCAAACCCCCAAGCAATTCGTACCAAAACCAATCCCATCCAATATATTAAACGAAACTACCTACTCACAAACTTTCAATTCTATTGCTCCAAAATCACGACCTTTATCACGTAAACATGATATATTCCTTCCTCCAGGGGGTCAACCCCCTAACCAATTTCAATCAAAACCAACTCCATTTAGGATGTCATTTGAAAATACCTACTCACAAACTTTCAACACTTTTAGTCCAAAATTGCGACCTATATCGCGTAAACAAGATTTATATCCTCCCCCGAGGGTTCGAACCAAAACCAATTATATTCAAGATATCCTACAAAACTACCTAGATACAAACTCTCAACCCTATTGCCACAAAATTGCTCCGTTTATCGTGTAAACAAGATTTATTTTCCACCACAGGGATCAACCCCTCAAACAATTCGAACCGAAACCAATTCCATTCAAGATATCATACGAAACTACCTATTTACAAACTTTCAACTCTATTGCTTCAAAATTGTAAAATACATAAACTTATATATACATACATATGAACATATCTCTCTCTCTCTTTATATAGATATACATTTATATATATATATATATATATATATATATATATATATATATATATATATATATATATATATATTTATTTATTTGAATTGTTTTTGCCTGTGAACTATTTTTAATTTTTTGATGATAATTATTAGCAATAACAGGCTTGGTGAATCTCAAAAAACTCGATGTTATTGAAAAGTTGACGTTTCGCCACGACATATATATATATATATATATATATATATATATATATATATATATATATATATATATATATATATATATATATATATATATATATATATATATATATATATATATATATATATATATATATATATATATATATATATATATATATATATATATATATATAGAGAGAGAGAGTGAGAGATAGAGAGATACTTTGACGGCATATGCGGAACATTTATTCAACTGGAAAGCCCAGATCGCTAATTCGTTCTGGTAATCAACGAGGTACATGGCGATGCTGACACGTAGTGATAGATCTACTAATCAAACAATGTATTGTTTGAGATACAACTTCTAAAGAATTGTCATGTTTATGTATTTGGGTGTGACCTTGATCAGGTTAGCTATACGACGAGCCAACTGTCGTCCCTGAAATGGGTACAGGCTGTCATAATACATTTGATATCTGGAGTTGTCCTTGAGGCAGAATGAAACTATCAAGATATGAGTAATTTCCGTCAAAATCTTCAAACTTTGGATAGGGAGTGGCGGGCAAGAGCATAAGCGAAAATTCTTCTCACAAAAGGCTTAAGATGAGGTTATTTATTATTAAAAATATATTCGAAATTCAGCCTCCTAGGATCATTTTTAGGGTGCATGGGGTTAAACCAAAGAACAAAACAGGCATTTGGAGGATTTTGCATCCTCAAATCTCCTCCAAATTGAGTTGTTGAAAATTTGTGCCTGACTTGTGTTGATTCGAAGAATGCGCCTTGTGGTGTTGTAAACTTTTTTCTCTCACCGACGTAATGTTGATTTAGGGATTTTTTGAAGTGAAACATCTTTGCGCGCTTGAGTAAATTTCTTATGAATGACGTGAAACGTATTTGATCAAGAAGAGGGAAAGAGCGATTGAGGCCAATTGAGAGACTGAGAAAGGGAGAACGTAGCATGAAGCACATAGCCATGGAGCGAGAGGAGGGAAAGAGCGAGTGAAAGAGAGTGAGAAAGAAAGGGAGACCGTGTTACTGTGCGCTTAAGAATGTGACCGTCATCGTGTGTCTCGCGTTCTTCTCGTACTCAATGATCAGACGACGAAATCCAACAATCAATTTGTATTATTTTTGTCAGTTTCATTATTTCAATTACAATTGAATTCATTCAATTCCTATCATATCTTCCTTTTTCCCTCCCTCTGAGCGTCGGTAATCTGAAGCTTTCAATTAGTATGAATATAAGCGAGATTCAAAAATTAGTTTGTCAAAGAAGTTTCACTTATGACATGATTGTGTACCGTACTTTGTAACGCACACCAATTTTTTTTTTCTGGTTGTGGAAGACTTGTATATTTGTGCAGTGTCAGCTGTTTGGGTTAGACGATTTGAGTTTGGTAAACAGATTGAGTTGATGTTAATGAAATGCCCATTGCGAAGAGGGTTTAGTTTCTTTCAACTCCGCAATTTTGATATTGAAATTTTGAGGATTTTCAGAAGTTCAATCTCAATTAGAAGACAGAAAACGTGTACGTTAATATAAGGAAGGTTCTATTTGGAAATATCGAATATTTTCTCTAAGTGTCACAGTTTTTTTGTATGAATTTCATGCCTTTTGTAGGATTCTAAACTTTGTGCATCTCTTCAGCACCTCAAAATTTTGATTTAATAATTATTTGTATGTAAAGCATGATGAAAACAAAGTGAAATATGATCTTAGTGACGAAGCTCTGGAGCTCATAGGTTTTTTTGACTTTAAAAACCTGCTTTTTAAAATGGGTACGATTAGCAACCTAGGACCAAGATCGCTTTTCGTTTCATGACTTTCTCTCTATCTCTCACTCTCTCTCTTTCTCTATATATATATATATATATATATATATATATATATATATATATATATATAATATATATATATATATATATATATATTATATTATATATATAATATATATTATATATATATATATATATATATATATATATATAATATATATATATATATATAATATATATGTATATATATATATATATATATATATATATAAAATGAAATGAACTAGGACATTTATTTGAAACTAATCAAACAAACCTCCTAGCGGAGCTGGCTATAAGAGTTCACGAAGGCTATAAGAGTTCATCGAACAATTACCGTCTGGGGGAGATGTTGATATTTCGATGCTTCGTGAACTCTTATAGCCAGCTCCGCTATGTGGTTTGTTTGTTTAGTTTTAAATATATGTCCTATTTCTTTTCATTTTATAGCCACGAAACGTGTGTCGTTAACACGAAGATTCTGTTTTTCATTCATTGCTACCTGTAAAAGGTATAAAATTTGAGCGCTTGTTACTTGCGGCGGGTGAATGTTGAATTACATCAAAATGGATGTATCAACTGTACTCTTTGCTTAGCGATTATAGTAACCACTTCGGGTGTCAGGACGTAAGAGTTTCGTTGCCGAAAATATTTTCTTCTATTCTGAAAGATGTGGTTCAATTGTTTCCGACTGGTGGGCTGCTGTGTCATATTTATATGTCATGGAGTTACTAGAAGAAATATGTATGACCGTTTGAATGTTGGTTTGGTTATCACTCCCGGTGGATGGATGATACTGATGAGCCCGATAAAGGGCGAAACAGTCTGTCTATCATTCCATCGATTGTGATAAACAAATTAACATTTCGAACAATTACCCGTCTGGGTAGATGTTTGATGACTTTCGATGCCTGCTTCGTGAACTCTTATAGCCAGCTCCGCTAGGAGGTTTGTTTGATTAGTTTCAAATAAATGTCCTAGTTCATTTCATTTTATTGCTCACGAACGTGTGTTCGTTAACACGAAGAATTCTGTTTTACCTCATTGCTACCTGTAAAGGTATAAAACAAATTGTGAGCGCTTGTTACTTGCGGCGGGTGAATGTTGAATTAACATCAAACTGGATGTATCAACTGTACTCTTGCTTGCGATTATAGTAACCACACTTCGGGTGTCAGGACGTAAGAGTTTCGTTGCCGAAAATGTTTTCTTCTATTCTGAAAGATGTGGTTCAATTGTTTCCGATGGTGCGCTGTGTCATATTTATATGTCCATGGAGTTACTAGAAGAAATATGTATTACCGTTTGAAATGTTGGTTTGGTTATCACTCCCGGTGGATGGATGATACTGATGCAGCCCGATAAGGGCGAAACAGTCTGTCTATCAATTTCCATCTATTGTGATAAACAAATTAACATTTCGAACAATTAGACCGTCTGGGTAGATGTTGATATGCTTCTCGTGAACTCTTATAGCCATCGCTCGCTAGGAAACTTCTTTCCGCCACGTGTGTCGGCGGCATTGGGAGTTTGTATGATTAGTTTCAAATAAATGTCTAAGTTCATTTCATATTTTATTGCGCACGAACGTGTGCTCCGTTAACACGAAGAATTCTGATTTCATAATAAATATATATAGTATATATATATATATATATACTATATATTATATATATATACTACAATATATAATACTCATAGAGAGAGAGAGTGAGAGATAGAGAGAAAGTCATGAAAACGAAAAAGAAACGATCTTGTCCTAGGTTTGCTAATCGTACCCATTTTGAAAAGCAGGTTTTATCAAGTCAACAAAACCTATGAGCTCCAGAGCTTCGTCACTAAGATCATATTTTCACTTTGTTTTCATCATGCTCTTACATACAAATAATTAATATAAATAATTTTGAGGTGCTGAAGAGATGCACAAAGTTTAGAATCCTACAAAAGGCATGAAATTCATACAAAAAAACTGTGACACTTAGAGAAAATATTCGATATTTCCAAATAGAACCTTCCTTATATTAACGTACACGTTTTCTGTCTTCTAATTGAGATTGAACTTCTGAAAATCCTCAAAATTTCAATATCAAAATTGCGGAGTTGAAAGAAACTAAACCCTCTTCGCAATGGGCATTTCATTAACATCAACTCAATCTGTTTACCAAACTCAAATCGTCTAACCCAAACAGCTGACACTGCACAAATATACAAGTCTTCCACAACCAGAAAAAAAAAATTGGGTGCGTACAAAGTAGGTACACAATCATGTCATAAGTGAAACTTCTTTGACAAACTAATTTTTGAATCTCGCTTATATTCATACTAATTGAAAGCTTCAGATTACCGACGCTCAGAGGGAGGGAAAAAGGAAGATATGATAGGAATTGAATGAATTCAATTGTAATTGAAATAATGAAACTGACAAAAATAATACAAATTGATTGTTGGATTTCGTCGTCTGATCATTGAGTACGAGAAGAACGCGAGACACACGATGGCGGTCACATTCTTAAGCGCACAGTAACACGATCTCCCTTTCTTTCTCACTCTCTTTCACTCGCTCTTTCCCTCCTCTCGCTCCATGGCTATGTGCTTCATGCTACGTTCTCCCTTTCTCAGTCTCTCTCAATTGGCCTCAATCGCTCTTTCCCTCTTCTTGAACAAAAACGTTTCACATCATTCATAATAAATTTACTCAAGCGCGCAAAGATGTTTCACTTCAAAAAATCCCTAAATCAACATTACGTCGGTGAGAGAAAAAAGTTTACAACACCACAAGGCGCATTCTTCGAATCAACACAAGTCAGGCACAAATTCACACAACTCAATTTGGAGGAGATTTGAGGATGCAAAATCTTCCAAAGGCCTGTTTTGTTCTTTGGTTTAACCCCATGCACCCTAAAAATGATCCTAGGAGGCTGAATTTCGAATATATTTTTAATAATAAATAACCTCATCTTAAGCCTTTTGTGAGAAAAATTTTCGCTTATGCTCTTGCCCGCCACTCCCTATCCAAAGTTTGAAGATTTTGACGGAAATTACTCATATCTTGATAGTTTCATTCTGCCTCAAGGACAACTCCAGATATCAAATGTATTATGACAGCCTGTACCCATTTCAGGGACGACAGTTGGCTCGTCGTATAGCTAACCTGATCAAGGTCACACCTAAATACATAAACATGACAATTCTTTAGAAGTTGTATCTCAAACAATACATTGTTTGATTAGTAGATCTATCACTACGTGTCAGCATCGCCATGTACCTCGTTGATTACCAGAACGAATTAGCGATCTGGGCTTTCCAGTTGAATAAATGTTCCGCATATGCCGTCAAAGTATCGGGTGGTTCAAAAGAGTTTATCTAGGGTTTGAGGTTATGACTCGCATTATATACTCCATACATTTGATGAATACTGTTAAGATTGGATATCCTGCCAGTCTCTGGAGGTCTCTCGTTTCACCAAGCACTCGAAATGCTGTATTTTTCAGCTTTATCTTCACGATATCATACGCTCACGTAAGTTCACGAAAAAATAGGGCATACTCAAGTTAATCTTATGGCATTTTTTCAGTGCTATCTTGATCTTAAGATCTTGGACCACCATAGAACTTTTTCGTGCTGATAGTCACTCAAATTTTTAGTAATATATTGCAATATTTTCTCCAAAATTGTACTGAATATTTTCTAATCGATATTTGAAAGAGCGATGAGCTACATGAGAAAATGGCATGCCTGTTGAGATGTTGAATAGTGTTTATGACGAGAATTTTGTGTCTAGCATAATTCAGAACAATATTTTGTTTCATTTTCATCTTGCTGAGAGCGATGAAATAATAAATTTATTTCATACACTAGTAATAAATAAATTTATTGTTTCATCGCTCTCAGCAAGAGGAAAATAAAACAAAATATTGTTCTCAATTATGCTCTTCAGGCAGAGATAATTGTGCTAGTTTCGAAAACTCATTTTGTCTAAATAGATAACTTAATATATACGTTATAACTTAATATATATCAAAGTAAAAACGTTTACTTTAGCTTACCAAAGTTGATTCATTTAACTGCATGTTGAAGCTGTAAGGTAACATTTTTTCTTGATAATGAGGTGAAGTAAGTTTTCTCATATTATTGTCGATCCATAATAATTAAGAGCTTCATTATCAGATCCTTTACAAACCTTCGTTGAATCCAATTCAAAATTTATAGCTTCTATTTGTTAAAATGAGTATACTTTTGTATACCTTAATAACTTCACAGATATTTTACGACGCTTGAATTCTTATTGTGTTATCCAAAATTTCATTAATTTTTTGTTGAATACAAAAATATTTTGCGTAGTGTAGTTAATATGATTCAATTATTAAATCTTCTCCAATAAAAGTCGCGTAAAGCATGACATTGAAGTCCTCTTCATCTGCAACATAATAAATTGTTAACTTCTAATATTCGAATGACGTGTTCAGGTTTTTAAGCAAAGAACATTCACCTTTATGTACATAAAAAGTGGTCTTCTTTACAGACGAATGCTGATTCTTTACAGACCAGTTTCATTTATATCCGAAATTTTGACTCAATAAATTCGAGTATTTTTCGTGAGAAAAGAAGAATACAAGAAATATTTACATCGAATTTCCATTCATTTCCATCGATTAATAAACAACTCACGAATAGCTTCCTTATCGAATCGGTCTCATGAATACGATTATCAGGACCAGTAGACAAGTTGAATCTTCAATTTGTTGAACAGAATTCCACAAGGTTAACATCCATGATTTAATTAAATATTCAATCGACCTACTGCCTGAACTATTTTTGTGTGGAAGAATATTGATTTTCTGCTACCGATTATATTTATATATGTTGGTAAAACAACACTTAGAAATTATTTCATGTACATATGTATAAAAGTTTCAATTGATTTTTATGACAATTCCGTTATTCTACCAGAGTATGTATGTATATATATATATATATATATATATATATATATATATATATATAATATATATATATATATATATATATATATATATATATATATATATATATATATATATTATATATATATATATATATATATATATATTATATATATATATACTTTATTTTAGTTGGAGTGAAAGTAGATGACTTCAGATCATCATTCAAAAGTCAATTTTGCTTGTAGAATTTTTGTTGGGATATTTTTTATATTGTGTAAGCTAAAAATTCTCTCACGCCAATTACAGTGCCCCCGTGCAAGAATACCATAACACACGTGAGATAAATAAGCAAAAATGGCGTGGGCATCAGAGCTCCATCACTAAGGTCGTATTTTTCGCGCGAAATGCATCTCGTCGATGCGATTCTAACAGATTGAAATATATTTTGGAAAATCTCGCTCAAATAGCAAACCGAATTGAAAAGTGCATCGTGGTCGAAGAAAAAAAGTTGAAATGAACGAAGAAACGAACCTGAATATCAACATAATCCACGTAGTAAATTTCAACCAAATATGGTGAAAAAAAACTTCACGAAGTGAATCGCGTCCTGAGATGCAATTCGAACGGAATGATTACCACGAAATGCAGCGCGGTTGAAAAAAATTGTTGAAACTGAAAAAGGATTTTAAGTCAACATTCACTCAATGTAGGTACGTAACTACCACATTTCAACCCTCTAGCTCAATCTGCAGAAGCTGTGGAGTTCGGCAATTTTCAAAAACCAGGAAAAAAAAAATGGCGTAAAAATGGTGGCGATTGGAAGAATTTAACCAAATGTTGATATTTTTTTCTACAACGAGAATAATCCCATGTATTTTCAGCTCATTTGACTCGATAGGAGCCGCTGGAGATACTTGTAACCCTTCAAGCTACGATTCCACCGAAAGAACATTTTTATTGCTGTTGCTCGTTTCCGTAAATGCTCCAAAATGTTCTTTAAAATGTTTTTATTTTTCGGCAAAAAATGTTGACTGTTCCCACTTGTCGCCGGATTCGTTTTGAGCGGTAAACTTCAAAAGAAAATAGCAAACATTTGTAAACAAATCCGTGTTGCTATCGCAGTGAAAATGTATCGAGAACACAACTAGTAAACATTCGTGTCGCAGATTTTCAATGTGCAGTGAATTACGAAAACGAATAAATATATAGCTACGGTTTCACCAGAGGAACATTCAGGAACAATTTTTTTGCTGTTTCTTGTTTCCGTAAATGTTCCAAAATGTTCCTAAATGCTCCTCAAAATTTCTTTATGTTTCGGCAAAAAATGTTGATTGTTTCTACTAAATAATATGCAACTATAGACATTTAAGGTGCTTCAGTGGAAACAAGAAATTTAAGTATGTTGCCATAAGTTTCTTCCCTTGGCAACAAGGAGAAACATTCAGCAACAAAATGTTCCCTAAAGTTCTTCCGGTGGAACTGTATCTTTACAGACACATAAGAATCATCTGCATAAAATATCGGCTCAACATGAGGAAATTATTCCGACAAATCATTCACATATATATATATATATATATATATATATATATATATATATACATATATATATATATATATATATATATATATATATATATATATATATATATATATATATCAGAAACAAAATTGGTCCCTGGTTACCTTGAACGCCTATAGTTACCGGAACCCTATCTGACAATCTTCCATCTGAATATACATCTCCAAACATACATATATATCAAAGTTTGGGAAACTCTGAGTTAGATCATTGTGTAATGTATTTTGATGGTTTAAACTATTTTTCTCATCCGCCGCTATTTTAATGTAGAGATTTCATGTTTCTCGGTATGCTTACCCCTCATGTCCTCTGAAAATTGAGAGGAATTTGCATTTAAAGAAAAACTGAAATGAGGGAGAAATACGACCTTGGCGAAGGAGCTCTGCTGCTCATTTAGGATAGATTTGAGAGAAGTTTTCAAATAATTTCGATGAAACCATTTATATAGATACTATACCGCAAAATCAAAAATGTATTGCTTTTCTATACTAACGACATAAATGCCTAAATTCACGAATTAATAAAAATATAAGATCTCTAGAATAAACTGGAGATCCCCACGAAACAGAATGTCTGCATTTTTTCACTCCATGAAATATATTCGCATATGAGCTAGATTGTACCGTGACATTAACATAAATCAAAATCACGTGAGATGAAATTTAGAATAATAGCACACTTAAATTGCCACGTCATGATTGTGCAATAATAATTATACGTCCATACATTCAGATTCGGATTCACTTAATTGCCGATTCAAGTTAGAACGTTTCGTTTCTTCCGTTCCTAACCATATCAGATCGATTCATCGCCACCGTGAAGTCGACTGGTCGGAAACTTCAGGATTGTTGCCGGAGAAGGGATTCCTTAAATTAAAGATACAATTCTTAAGCGTTAATTGACTAGGAACTATGATGTGGTTCTATCTAAAAATTTGCATATTCATTATGCATAATATTAAAATTTCATCGAACGAACAACAAAGACGAGAGGTGTCCTGGGACATCCGGTTGAAATGAAGTTCTTTTTGATTTATATTATGCATGCACAATTAAAAAAGTAATAGCGTTAAGGAGCTATTGAATGAAAATAAATGAAGGAATAGTAACAAAATTATAAATAAAAATTTTCTTTTGAAGTTAATAAATTGAATATTTTATTATTAATTACTATGAAAATATGAAATTTTCAATTCATTTCAATATGAAAATATGTACTTCCCAAATGAAGAATCGACATGCCTCAAGAGTTTTCAAAAAACACATGCAAAATATTTCTATGGGACTGTTTTTGCTCCATTGCTATATATATATATATATATATATATATATATATATATATATATATATATATATATATATATATATAATATAAATATATATATATATATATATAAATATATATATATAATATAAATATATATATATATATATATATATATATATATATATATATATATATATATATATATATATATATATATATATATATATATATATATATATATATATATATATATATATATTTATATATAAATATATATATATATATATATATATATATATATATATATATATATATAAAATATATATATATATATATATATATATATATATATATATAATATATATATATATATATATATATATATATATATATATATATATATATATATATATATATATATTATATTTATATATATATATATATATATATATATATATATATATATATATATATATATATATATATATATATATATAAAGCGGAAGCGTTGCGTATTTTTTGTGTCATAGGGCTAGAGAAAACGATTGTGAGCAAATTTTTGAGAATTCCTCATTTGATAAGTGGTTGTTGAAAATAGTTCTAATTGAATAAATTCATATTGTTAATTGGAATTGACGTGTTGGGTGTACTATTGATGTGTAACCTTTTAGATCCCGGGAGAGCTATATTCTTTCGTAATATATGTAGATATAAAGGGTCTTACTCATTTGAGTGCAGACCCCTAGATCCTTCAACTGAATTGTGTTTCATTATATGATTAGACATGTTGAAATGCTTCAACTATTATCTTTCATATCATAAGCATTAGAATATATTATAACTCACAATTTGTGAATGTTTTACTCATTACCAAGATTATATAGGCTCTAAAATTTTAGACATCTAAACGTAAAAGTAGAAGTCTTCTACAACAGCTTTGTCCGTCCTTCTGTACTCATGCTTCAGCGGAAGAACGGTCAGAGATACAGCTTAGCTCTCACCAGATTCTGAATTGGGATGATGATGGTGATGATGATGACCTATGACCTTCAGGTCGATCACGTGATCTAAGTATCTCGAGAACAGTGAAAATTAGAGAGAACATTTGAAATTATTATTAACGCTTATAAAAAAAAATTCAAATGAGATACTTTCGATTTGATTGAATCATAAATTTTGCAAAGCCACTTAGAAGTCCTTCTTTGTTTGTAAACTTGTTTCTCTATAATTTTATTGTTAATTCAATATGAAAATATTGATTGAAAATATTGAAAAAAGTATTTTTCAGACGAAATAATCTCTTAAGGAGTTTACTTCTGAAATCCGAGAAAATTTCCAAAAACTGTAAGTACATAAACTAACATTCTTTTTCAACTATGTAAAACTATTTCAACTATTCGAGTTTCACTTTTGTTTCGAACTTATGCAAATTATAAACATTATTCACTCGTTCTTCCTTCATGTCATGTGAAATTTATTGCGACCTATAAAGATGGTATTTTGATCAATTTGCCTTGGAAGTTTTCAGATTTCAGAATACTCAATCCAGTTTCTGCGGAAATAACCGTGAAGAACTCAAAATTAAATCATTATATTGTGATCTGAATATCTAAACAGATCATCTTTATGTGAATCGTTATCAACAATTTTTTTGAAACCAATGATGAGGACAAGTAAATCACATGAAGCTAAGGTTACCAAAGTTTATAATATATATATATATATATATATATATATATATATATAATATATATATATATATATATATATATATATATATATTTATATATATATATATATATATATATATATATATATATATATATATATATATATTATATATATATATATATATATATATATATATATATATATATATATATATATATATATATAATATATATAATAAAAATACATAGTAATAGATTGAAAAATTTATAGTGTAGCAGTTTGAACAATAAGTTGAAAATAGAATATACACCTATCTAGTAAAAATTTGAATTAGTGAATAATTAAAAAGGTGAAAACAACTGAAATAGCAAATTGTGGGTATAGGTGACCTAATATCTGTATATTAAAAAATATTCATTTGCAATTTGTGTGCGATAATTGCTGAATATTAGCATCAAGAAACATAGCCACAGCTCAAGGTTAGATAAATTGGATAATCTGAATCACCAATTCATATCGATGAGAAACGGTACTGAATACGTGATAAGTAGAAACGAAATATATACAAAGACGTACGAGACATATATACTTTGAGATATATCATATATATTTGTTCCATTAATTATATACCTAGTACTTATATATATTTATAATAGTGGCGTATATGTCTCCGATCACGAATTATTTTGAGGAACAATTAGAAATTCATTAATTAACTTCGTGTCAAATAAGCTCTGATGCACTGATGAGATTTAAAAAAAGATCGAAACAGGTGTATGCAGATTTTGGGTTGGGGTGACTTGCCGTTTTCTATAATTCACCATTGAATTGCGAATGCAGATTTTGCGTTGCGGAATACGTAGAACCAGGTCCTTGTTCACTTTATGTAATGTATGAAATTGACTATGGTCAGCCAGTATGTTTTTCATGATTTGATTATTATATATCTATTGATTAACAGTCTTTTAGTATTATTCAATAATTATCTTTTCAATCTTTCATTTATTCATTATTTGTTTCATTCATTTAATTATTTTTTCATTCCTTCATTTATTAATTCATTCTTCTACTCATTTATTACTTTATATATATATATATATATATATATATATATATATATATATATATATATATATATATATATATATATATATATATATATATATATATATATATTATATATATAATATATATATATTATATATATATATATATATATATATATATATATATATATATATATATATATATATATATATATATATATATATATATATATATATATATACAGGGTGTCCCACCGGGAAAGAACGCGATCTGTATATGGAAAACTACACATAGGAAACTTTTGAAAATTTGACAGTATACTAATGTTGATAGGGGCAACTCGACTAAAATATTTTCAAGATGGTGGCACTTCCGGTTATACCGGAAGTAGATACCAACTTGCTTATTTTGAATTGGATACCCTATATATTAATACATTTTTAGATTCTACGCAAGATTCTAGGCAGATTTTATGTATTATGTCCTATACCTAAGTCTAAGCGTTTTTGACATATTTAGGTTTTTATGTCAAAAATGACGATTGCAAGCCCTTCTATAATTATCAATTGTTCCTATAAGGATTCCCGTATTACTTACTTTGGGGTGTAT
Organism: Cynegetis impunctata; assembly: GCA_030704885.1. NCBI lineage: Eukaryota > Metazoa > Arthropoda > Insecta > Coleoptera > Coccinellidae > Cynegetis > Cynegetis impunctata. Next base: position 292,759 of record JARQZK010000780.1, on the reverse strand, counting down.
ACCTTATTGAAAAAGACTTGTTTTAATAAATTTTGTATAGTATTTGGATAACTAATCATACAGGGTGTTCGAAAAAAAAGATCTAAAATGAGATTGAGAAATCTGACAAAAATCAATTTTTTGAAATGGAAACCCCCCATTTTTCTTATTTTGAAGTATTTAGCATTTGAAAAGAAGGTAACTTTGTATGAAGTTATCTATATCTAGAAGTTTTCGAAATATTGCCAATTTAATATTTTTATATGGCGATTTTGCATTTAATAGTTAAACAATTAGATCTAGGATAGCAACGATCGTATTTGACATTTCAAATCATCGTAATGGCACCCCGGTTAAATTATACAAACGAAAATTATTTAAACTTTTAAGGCTTATCTAAATCATTTTCATTTAAATGCAGCACTAATGAAAATATGGCTAGCATAGGGATGATATTTGTGTTACCGTAAAATTCTTAGAACTGACGATTTAGATAAGCCTGATTCTAATGCTATCTGCCTTGAAGATTTTGTTGGATATGCTTCAAAATATCCCAAAATTGCTATTTCAATACTTTCATTGTTGACAACTGGTTTCTTTCTGTACACTTATGCCTTTACGGATCCAAAATTCTTGAAGTTTTCTATAATTCGTTTAACAGTGTTTGATGATGGTTTTTGTTTATGAGGATACGTGAGGATATCGGGTCGCACATGCACGGTTCTTGAAATAATTTGTCACATTGTCCATAAATAATAAATAAGTTTAAATAATTTCGTTTGTATAATTTAACCGGGGTGCCATTACGATGATTTGAAATGTCAAATACGATCGTAGCTATCCTAGATCTGATTGTTTAACAATTAAATGCAAAATCGCCAAATAAAAATATTAAATTGGCAATATTTCGAAAACTTCAAATTTTAGGTATAGATAACTTCATACAAAGTTACCTTCTGTTTAAATGCTAAATAATACAAAATAAGAAAAATGGGGGGTTTCCATTTGAAAAAATTGATTTTTGTCAGTTTTCTCAATCTCATTTTAGATCTTATTTTTCGAACACCCTGTATGATTAGTTATCCAAATACTATAGATAATTTATTAAAGCAAGTCTTTTTCAATAAGGAATCCACGCCAAAGTAAGTAATACGGGAATCCTTATAGGAAAAATTGATAATTATATTAGGGCTTGCAATCTTCATTTTTGACATAAAAACCTAAATATGTCGAAAACGCTTAGACTTAGGTATAGGACATAATGCATAAAATCTGCCTAGAATCTTGCGTAGAATCTAAGAATATATGAATATATAGGGTATCCAATTTAAAATAAGCAAGTTGGTATCTACTTCCTGTATAACTGGAAGTGCCACCATCTTGAAAATATTTTAGTCGAGTTGCCCCTATCAACATTAGTATACTTTCAAATTTTCAAAAGTTTAAATAAATATAGAAAATACAACCTTATTCAGGAAAGTTGACAGGGATTATCAAAATATTCTAAATAGTCAACACAAGGCAGGTATGTACATTCGAAAATTCAAAGGGTACGAACAGAACGAGTAAGTCGAGGTGGAGGTGTAGCTCGCGGTCGCGGTCGATGTCGACATCTATGTAGAACAAACACATTGAGTTAAATGGGAGCGAACATAACGAATAAGTCGCGGTGGAGGTTTAGCGCGATGCCACTGAAGAGATTTACAGCGATGCTTTTGAAAATCAAATCATGTGTATTTTAGTCGAGTTGCCCCTATCAACATTAGTATACTGTCAAATTTTCAAAAGTTTCCTATTTGTAGTTTTCCATATACAGATCGCGTTCTTTCCCGGTGGGACACCCTGTATATATATATATATATATATATATATATATATATATATATATATATATATATATATATATATATATATATATATATATATATATCTATATATATATATATATATATATATATATATCTATATATACATACATATATATATATATATATATATATATATATATATATATATATAAAGTAATAAATGAGTAGAAGAATGAATTAATAAATGAAGAAATGAAAGAATAATTAAATGAATGAAACAAATAATGAATAAATGAAAGATTGAAAAAGTAATTATTGAATAATACTAAAAGGCTATCAATCAATAGATATATAATAATCAAATCATGAAAAACATACTGGCTGACCATAGTCAATTTCATACATTACATAAAGTGAACAAGGACCTGGTTCTACGTATTCCGCAACGCAAAATCTGCATTCGCAATCCAATGGTGAATTATAGAAAACGGCAAGTCACCCCAACCCAAAATCTGCATACAGCTGTTTCGATCTTTTTTTAAATCTCATCATTGCATCAGAGCTCATTTGACACGAAGTTAATTAACAAATTTCTAATTGTTCCTCAAAATAAATCGTGATCGGAGACATATACGCCACTATTATAAAGTAGATATCTTCATGTTAGGAGGTACGTATTTTCGCGAAGGTATTCCGCGTTTTCGATCTAAACGGTGAATTGTTGGTTTCCAATATATTTGGTGGGAGGGCGCTCTCCTATATATATATATATATATATATATATATATATATATATATATATATATATATATATATATATATATATATATATATATATATATATATATAGGATGTCCACACATATGAGCGACTATCTTCAAAACAACAACTAGAAAAATTTTGAAAATTGGGTGTTATATTGAAGTGAAGGTGATGCATCAAATAAAAATATTTTCAATAAAGTTTACGGTA